>VYZP01080015.1:0-12207 GCA_013400635.1 Hypocryptadius cinnamomeus | reverse complement strand
CCCCGCAGCCGCGGGAGCCCTTCGCGCCCAGCCACGGCAGCGCCTTCCACCTGCCCGAGCCCCAGCACGCCGCCGCGCTCTACTACGCCAGCTCCACGCTGCCGGCGCAGCGGGTGAGCTCCCCGCTGCCCGCCCAGCCCGGCGGCTCCCCCACCAAGCTGCCGCGGGGCCGGGCCCCCCGCCCGGGNAGATCCCCGAAAAAAAAAAAAAAAAAGGGGAACCGCGTGTGTGTGAGGGCGAGCTCCACTTTGCGGCTTCAGAAGCGGCTCAGGCACAGAACCGAAATTTCTCATAGGCAGTATCTCCCGAGGATTTTCTCTCGCTCCCTCTTCCCAGCCCCCTCAATTACTGGTCTTAGAGGGAGCTCAGCGCTGCCTTGCCCGCGGGTCGGTGCACGCAGCTCTCTCCCTTCTCTATGCAGATTCCCCGCTGGATGCGGCCCAGGGAAGCGCCCGGCCCCGGCAGCTCCTCCCGTACCCCCCGCCCCCTTCGTGCCGCGTAACTAAGTACGAGGCGGCCGCCTGCCGTGCTGCCAGGGGGCTCGGCGTGCACCGGCCCGGGCTTCCCCTCCCTCCGCCCCTTCACCCAGGTCGGGGCCGCAGGGGGGCAGCGAGCTTCTGGTGCGGTGCCTCTCCTCGTAGGGACACAGATTGCTGGTAACCGAGGAAAGTTACTCGATTAAAGGCTTTTCCGAGGCTTCGGCCGCTCTTCTCTAATGTATGCAGAATAAAGGGGCGCGGGTGTATTTATCTGTGTACATGTGCGTACGTAAGTATTTGAGTCGGGGCTAAACCCTGCCTGGTTTAGGACTTGGCAGGCGACGGCGTTCCGGAACCGGCGCCCCGGAGCGCTGTGCCCCTCGGCCGGGTGCCGGCTTCAGCCGTCGGAAGGAGTTTCGACGCCTCTCGGGCCGAGCCGGCGGCTTTTTTTTTCCCCTGAAAGGCCGGGAATGCTTTAGCAGATTACCGACTCTCGTAATCCCGCGGGCGCCGGGTGCCGGCCTGGTTCGAGGNGCGGGCCGGCTCCGCCGCCGAGGGCGCCGCCTACGCCACCGCGCAGCGCCTCTCCTCCCCGAAGCAGTCCCCCAGCCGCCTGGCCAAGTCCTACAGCACCAGCTCGCCCATCAACATCGTCGTCTCCTCGGCGGGACTGTCGCCGTCCCCCATCCGAGTGACCTCCCCGCCCACCGTCCAGTCTAACATTTCCTCCTCTCCTATCCACCAGTTAAGCTCCACCATCGGCACTTACGCCACCCTGTCGCCTACCAAGCGGCTTGTTCACGCTGCCGATCAGTACAGCAAGCACTCCCAGGAGCTGTACGCCACCGCCACCCTGCAGAGACCCGGCTCCCTCGCAGGTAAAACCGCGGCCGGCAGCGCCTCGGGTCCGCGGCGGGGACGGGGCTGCGCGGAGGGAGGCGGCGAGGGGCGAGGGACGGCGAGAGGCGGGGGGGCAGGGCCGCCGGCCGAGGACGGGAGGGAGGGAGGGAGGGATGAAGGGAGTGGGGGGCGTTTGACAGAGGAGCGGTACTTGGGGGAATTGCGGGTGGGTTTCATCCCGGGTCGCGCTCGGAGAGGCTGCTTGCCGCTGCTTGAGCAAAGTACCTGAGTTCTCCCGGCTCGTCCCGCCTTCCCGGCGCCGGGCAGGTGTGCGTGCTGCCGGGGGGTGCGGGGCTCGCCGCGCTCGCCGCTGTGACCCGCGGTGCGGGTGGGGGGTTTGTTACTATGGCGAATCTCTTCTCTGCCGCCATCAGAACCTCTGAGCCTTTTGCAGGGAATCGCTCTTCCCCGGATTTACAGGCGGCTCAGGCGTACTTGACAAGTTTGGGGTTACTTAGCAGGAACTCCGGTGTACCGAGTCGTGCCGAGTAAGAGGTAGCGCTGATTTGGCTCCGAGTGCTCTTTGGGGAACAGGCTGTTACAGCTGATTTAATGTCTCTGTAAACGCAGACTTTGAGCAGATCCAAGAAGTGAGATACTGGTGCGCTGTTCTCTAAACCATCTCTTTGCTAAACTGAGCATCCTTCAGGGGTGGGTTTTTTGTGTTCTCAAAATTTTCAGTTTCATTGCTATAGTAACAGCTGCTATGCTCATATGTTCTCTTGTGTGACATAAATAGATTTGAAGATAAATAGGATACATAAAGAAGTTAGGCTGAGTTTATCAGTCAGGTACACAAGTCTCTTACTGGAGTGAAGACCTCACCCCCCTTTCTCCTCTCACCCACCTCCCCTCCCCCACTCCAGCTGTTGTCAGCATCCTATATAATTCCTGTGTGTCTGAACACACAGATAGAATTAACTAATAATAAAATACTGTTTTGATCTATCTCCTTGTAAGAACGATTTGCTGGATTTTTTTCATATTTAAAGGGCAGGGATTTTAAAACTTTATATATATATACCACCACATTTTAATTTCAGAATGAGTAAAGTGACAGTATCATTAAATTAAGGTGAAATTCAAGATCTCGGGATTCTTATATCAAACCTGTTGTCAAATACTGAGTCTCAGAATACTAAGTGGTTTATTTACCATTTATATTAATGCAACTTCTTCCTGCTGTAGTCCAACACGCTGTTGGCCACAAGTATTAAATACTGCCTTTGTACAGTGGAAATTTAGGATTGCCACAGACTTTGTATTTTAGGGAGTTATCTAACTTCATTGTAAAGCAAGAGTTCGAGTCTAAAAAGGCATGGATGGAACTGTCAGCATCAAGGGAATGGAGAAAAAAATCGATTTAAAACTTATATATCTGTGGCTATGAGCTACTAGTATTTGCCTGATTTTTCTTACCTTTATTCTAGGATAGAAGTCTTTGCTTTGGGAAGTTTCTGACAGGCACAGTACTTATTCCTGTTTATGGACTGTTAGCATTGACATTTGTGTTGTATTAGGGGTTTGGGTTTGGGTTTTTTTTTTTTAAGAAGGCATCTTTGTATCATTGCAGCATCAAATCTGTGATGATAGCTTCATCCAAAACTTTTTTATTTAGGGATTAAGGTTCAGCATAATGACTCTGAAGTGCTACAGAAGCTGTTTGTCCTGAGCTAGATCCAAGTTGAAACATGGGTTTAGGCTCTTTTGGCCTTCTTGGCCAATAATGCTTCTATAGACATTCCTAACAGAATTTTCTACTTTGTTTTGAATAAAAGTTAAGGAACTGGCATTTATTTTCTTGGATTGCTTTTAAATAAAAGCTTTTGATAAGACTTCTGCATCTTGCATAACCTGCATCTTTTTAAAGCCTACTGCAGGGCGTTGCCTGATTTACTGATTTATGGCTTTGGTGAAATAAAAACCCTGTAGATGATACATGCGTTTGGGAAATGGCTGGTGTATTTTTGTGTGGATTTTCCTATAGAAGGAAAGTAGTGATTTACCATTTGAGTTTGCTGTTGAGTTTGTAAAAATTGATAAAGCAACAGTAACCTTGCCAAGTGCTGGGCTGATCAGAGCAAACATAACAATTTACTGGGTCACTCATCCCTTAGGGATTTGATTTTAAGATATGTAAAAACCCTCGTTGTTTTATTTTATAACAAATGGAAAATCGTGTAACTTGAATAAGTGTTAGGTGGCAGACCTGGAGAGGGAAAGTTTTGCTACTTCAAAGACTCAGTGTAAGCAACAGTATGTTAGTAAGTACCTTTTCTTTTTTTTTTCCCCACAGTGGTGACCTGTCTTTCAAGTATTCCTTGAGAGGAGCTCTATCACATGATCCATTCTTTTGCAAAGGTTTCCTATTGTGTGCTCCTACCCCTTATTTTCCACTGCCATTCTTATGCATGTTACTCCTGGCCTCACTGCCATCCCAGAGTTACACATTTGCTAGCAGTGTTAAGTGCCTGACTAATCTTCTAGACTTTCACTGGATTCACTGAAGCCAATGGACTACTCAGAGGCTTAAAATTAGCATATGCTTTAGAGTTAGCCAGGATCAGATGTTACAGATACTACTAAGGTAATCTTAATTTCTTCCTTTTTTCTGTAAATATTTTTGCTCAGAATAGGTTTGGATTTTGAGCTCTAAGTATATTATATTTTTGCAGGAGTTTTTCAATCATTGTGTTAGAAATCAAACCCTGAGAAGGAGAGCAAGCAATAGTATTTTGAAAAGCTAATGTTCAATAAATAGTGGTTTTGCTTCTTGCTCAAAACATCCAAAGATGAGTTGAAGTTTTTTGGAGTTTTTAAGAGAGAGAGAGGAGGAGGAAGAATGGAGAACAGTTGTCACATTGCACTGATTGATGGTTTGCCTGCTGTGATTAATGTGAAGTTGCAGTGGCGTGTATGTGTCATCACAGCGATGATGTTATACTAAGTAATCTTTTTTATATCTGCAATAAAAAAATAAGTATTTATAGTAATTACTAGAAACACAAATGATACATTTGTTTTAATTATTTTTGCATTATACTAGAAATTTGTCCTGTAGCTATCTAGTTCATGAATACTACTGGGTTTCAGTGTGCTAAACAAGCCAAACTGTATCAGTGCCAGACTTAGATATTTAAAAGAGAAAACATTCAGATAAGATCCATTAAAAAAAAAAAAAAAAAACCAAGTAAAAAGTTACATAGATGACCCAAAACATAATCTGTATGAGACTTAACTGAGGAGATGGCGTTATTTATATTAATTTCCTACAAATTTGATTATGAAACAACTTGAAATTTTAAAAATGGTAATTCTTAGACTTCATCCTGAATTTCAAATGAGACATGCAACAGTGTGCAGTGACTCAGTTTTAACCGAGTAACCTTAGAAACGTCTTCAGAAATGGCTTTTAGTCTAGTTATATTTGAGCTGCTGCCACTGCCAAGTGTGTGTGTGTATGGGTGTGTGTGTACATGTGTATATAGTGGCTCTGGTGAGTGTACATTTGCTGTGTTTATTCTTAGTCTAGCTGTTTCATTGCTATGATCTGCAATTACAGTTTTAGAAGTAGTTTTCTGCTCTGCACTGCTCCAAAGCATATTCGACTGTCTGTTCAAGCAGCGATCCAAATCCAGAAAGCACAGTTTGTAAATACCTTCTTGCAGCTTCCACACCTGGACTGAGCTTCAGAGTGCTGCTGGGAGCCAAACTCACCAAAGGAGCTTATTTTGCCTGGAAGAAGGAGTGTTTAGGATAGCAAGCAGCAGAAATATGAGAAAACTTTCAGGAGGCAGGTCATGCCACAGGTGCCCACTCTTCATGCTGTTCTGAAGCATCTTCTGGTGGGCAGAATCAGACAGACAGTACTAGAGGAGTACTGAGTTTATTTAGGAGCAAAGGGGCAGGAGGCAGTCAAAGTGTGTTGTTCTTGTGGTTTGTGCCTCAGGTTATGTGGCTGGGAGCAGTCCCAGTGTTACAAAGCCACTCCTGCCTCTTCATCCATGTTTAGGGAAGACTAGAGACGTGTAAAGCAATGGAAAGTAGTTTTATGCATTGCCTTATTACAAAAAACTCAAAGGATAATAATCCTGCTTGAAGACTGCACCATGTTTCATAAGCTGTACTAGAAGGTTAAGTTTAAGAAATGAGTGTTGGTGTGAATCACTTGATGTAATGTTAGATGGAAAGAATATTACACAGCTATCTTTCATGTAGTGGTGACACATTTCACTGAAACAAGAGCTGCAGCATTCCTCTAGACAGCTCTGCTGCTACCAGTGTTGAAAACTTCAGTGCTCAGTCTGATGTTTACAATCTTCTTTCAAGTAAAATCAAAGTGGAAAAGAATTTTTCTTTTCTGAGTAGGACTATTTGTATGCAAGTTAAAATGACTAACATTAAAATAACACCAGTTTATAAAAATGTGGCATGGGTTAATACATAAAATATGCTTTCCACTCCTTATTGAGAAAAGAGTTCTAAATTTATCAGGCTCTTAATTGGTTCCTTCTGCTCCTTCATATGTTTTGCCTCACTCATCTCTCCCTTTGCTGAGGACCTTCCTTTACCCTTTCTCCTTCTGTAAGCTTTTCACTGCATATGATGTGTTGAACCCTGGTTTCCTGTTGGGGCTTACGGCAGGACTTCTATTTGATGGTGAGTGTTGACATGTTAATGTCAGTGTGCAATCAGAGGGGCACAGAACAACTTAAGCAACTTTCTATGCAACTTTTAAGCAACTGATGTACATTACTTCTAGCATGGATTGATGTTTCCTTTCGATTGCATGAAGATATTGGATCAGCTGTATATCACTAGTTCATTGCCATCTTTAAAAATATTATCTTGTTGAGTGTTAGAGGTCTTCAGTAAACCACACTGTACTTGCTTTTGTACTAGAAGACCTGCATTGCTGTTAATTTACAGGCAAAGTGAAACTAAATCACCCCAGAATTAAAAGTTCCCTGTGCCTTTAAATCCCCAGCTGAGACACAGGGCTGAGCTAATAAAATAGTCTAGGTGTGATGTGCCATTGTACTTTTTTGGACAGGCAAGGAAGAAAAATATTTGAATTTTTTTTTTTTTTTGGCTTTAACATAAGCTCTTGGACCATCTATTTGATTGATCATAACAGAAAGGATGCTCAGTTGTTTCCCATAACTATTCTGTATTTTTACAGAATCCTGTGAGTATCTCTTTTATAGAGAGAACCAAATTGCTTCATTAATTTTAACCAAAGTAGTTTTCCATAGATTTTTTTTCTAAGTTTTTTTTTTTCTTTGTTTTTATTAGCTGGAAAATTCCTTTATCTGCTGCCAGAGCCTTTACACATGAGAACACTGTTAATGCTCTTTTGTTCTGGGACAGACACTGCAGTCTTAGGGGTTTTTTCTTCTCCTTTTACTCTTATTTGTTTTGAGACTCTTTCTTTCAGATAAGAAAACAAAGTGGAAGATTTTGAGTAATATCCAGCAATATTTCAGATATTAATCAGAGCGTGGAATTTGTTGTCTTTCTGATACAAAATTACTTGTTTCCACATTGCAACCTGGAGGTTAGATGTGCTGGTGTTGCTTTAGAGTTGATACAAATATACAACTCAATGTTCACATTGATTTTCTTTGTCACTTGTTCCACCTATTTCTTTAGCAATAGTTATGTTTCTAATTGTTACAACTGGAACCTTTACAATAGTGCTCAATTCCAGTTTGGAAAAAGGTATCCACAATGGACAGTGTACAGCAAGAAAGCAGAAGGAATAAGGTGGATGACTTTGAAGTATGTTATTATTGCCATGAATTTTGCTCCTGTATCTTTCAGATTTAGATCACATGAAATTAATTTGCTCATAGGAGAGGAATAATTGACAAGAGCCCCATGTGCATCTTTGAGCTAATGAATTTGACGTTGGCTCCCAATGTGAGCAAACACAAGAAATATGTCTAAACTTGAGTCCTGTTCTTTCACTGATTACCACCTTTCCCTTTGCTTTCCATTCTTGATGAGGGACATTGTTTGGCTGATCCTCCTAATGATCTTTCAGAGGGGTGTTAAATAACACTGCAGACTAACAAGCTTTTTGGGCAAAGAGCACCAGTGTGCACTACTGCTGAAAATGGGTTCAACTTGTATAAAGCTGCAAGTATTTTAACCAAATGACTGGGAAACTGTATGGCTGTGGCTCTTTCTGGGAGTTTGGGTGGATGTAACATCAGACATGCTTCTGGGCACTACTGAGGCCTGTGCTGTTGCTTGGTAACCACAAATGTGGTTTCTGGCCTCTGGTGCTGAACTTTAGCAGTGTACCTAGGAAGGCCAGGATTCAAATTTAAGCATGCAAGTCACTAGAAGAAATTTCTTAAGCATCAGAGCAGAATTTCAAATGTCTCTGCTTATATACCTGTTGAGCAGGAAGACAAGAAGGAGGTGAAGTTGACAAAAAGCTAACTAAGAGTCTCTGTCCCTAGCAGAAGGATGGTTAAACTGAGGAGCTGGAATTTGCCAATTTTTCTTGGCTACTGAAATCCAACGGAATGTATGAAGTCAAAGAGAAGTGTTTTGGGAACCTGAGTTTATGGAACTTAGGTTAGAGCAATGGAAATACATTAACCAGTGCTGGCACTACAGTTCCTGTGCTTGTCTTGCTTATGTTGATCTGTGTTCTGTTTAGTATGAGATTGCAGGAGGATAATAGGGCCTCATAAATGATTATGCATCCAAACTTTTGGGTCTTAAGGGTGTGCTGGTGAGGCTATGTCTCATCCTTGCTTATTATAACCCATTTTTGCCTTCAGGTCTCAGTGGTGTCCTCATGTACCTATTGTCCTCTTCAGTTGCCAGGAGCATGATTCTGTGCTATAGGTCTTTGGCCTCAAACTCACTCCTTGAGAGCAGAGGAGAGTGCTGTTGTATGAGATAGGGAGTATAAGCAAAGGCAAGGTCCCCTTCTATCAAATTTCTGACACTCAGTCTTTTATGGCATCAGTGAAAATATTTATTTGTATTGTACAGTCTAAAATTGGATACCTGTGTTTGTCTTGCTTATGCACTGGGCAAAGAAAGCACTTATGAAAGCTGCAGCTTCCTCAGTCTCAAACTCTGTTGCAAGGCGTTATCCAGTAGCCTGGAAATGTTGCAAAAGTATTGATAAAAAATGACAGAAATCTTATGTTCATCATGGTTTTGGGGTGTTTAAGGGATGTGAGAACAAACCCTTCATTTTTACTGTGGTGGAAAACATCATCCTTTCCAGTTGCTGTGGCACAGAAACTTTTAGTAGTAGATGGAGTAGCTCAGATTTAGGAAGTCGGTATGCAGCTCATCAGTAACATAAGCATTCATTTGTTATCTAATGGCTTTTGGGTTGTTGTGTGCACACACTCTCTTTAAAGCAGTGCAGGTGCCTCTGATCAAGAGTAATTAATTATGGCAGAAAGAAGATGGCAAAATGGGCAGTTGTGGAAGGCCCCTTTATTTAAGGCCAAAGTTTGTGTGGGGAGGTTGCCCATGTCTGCCTGTGCCACATGCAGAGTGCTCATGGGTGAAGCACGTTACTTGTCAGTGGTAACAGCTGCCAGAGGCTACACTGGGCCAAATTTGCTCTATGAGCAATCATGGGAGATAAATGAGGCAATTTTTCAGTAATCATAGGGTCAGATTTGAAGATCACATAGATGTGGACCCAGAACAGAATACCTTTTGGTTTTATAGACGTGATATTGGAGAGGACAGAGAGATATTGTCTAATGATAATGAATTCATGGAACTGTACATTATCATATGCGGTTAGAAGCAGAAGTCACAATTTAATATGCTGAAATGAGAAGGACCAAGTGATGACTAATCTTACGATTATAAGGCATGTCATATGAAACTGCCAGTTGGATCACATAGATTTTTAATAAGTAATCAAGTTGCAACTTACAGTGTGTTAGTGAAGAAGTGTCCCTGCCCATGACAGGGGGTTGAAGCTAATCTTTAAGGTCCCTTCCAACCCAAACCATTCTGCGCTGCTGCAATAAAAAAGTGCTGTATTAGTTTGAATACAAGTGGTTTGAAATTTCATGCAGTCCTCCCTTTACTGAGGAAATTTTTGCATATGCTTTTCTATATTTACTTTCTCCACAGTGTATGTCTATGTCTTGCCTTATGGCCCCTTATCCCCTCAGTCCAATCCAGGTGCAAAGCATCCCTTTTATCAGCTAGCCAGCTGTGCTGCTCTCAGGCAGTAAAAGCTTTTGATCATCCAGCTAAAGCTGTCCCTGGGTTTAAAGAATGTTGCCTGGAAGGAAAGTAAGGGTGGAGAAAGAGCTGTGACCCTCTGATACTACGGCAGATTTCCTGTCACTGGAGAGCAAAATGACACCTCTCCATAGGGTCTTTCCCCCACCCCACTACTTTCCTGAGCATCCTGGTTTAGTGGGAATGCAGTCATATTTGCATTTGATCACCAAAAGGTGTGATAAGCTCTTCAATCCTGGGAGCATGGTCTGTAAAAGAGGGTGATTTGGACTCTTTCAGATATTTGTGGGGGAAAAGAAGGTGGAGGGGGAGAATATGACAGTCCTTTGCATATTTGGGGCTAATATACCATGGAGCAAAGGAGGACTGAGTGAAAGCAAAGTTACAGACCTGCTAATCATAGTGTTCTTTGGACATTACAACATAAGCTGATAGAAAGGAAAATTAAAGACATGAAGGTAGTAAATGGTTAATGGGATAATTTGCAGCAGGAGTTCTCCAAAAACAGATTGTGCTGGAATGACCTGCTTACTGACCTTTTCTTAGATGATATTTGATGTCTTTCTATTTCCTGTCAGGGCTCTGAGCATGGGTTTTCAATAGTGCCACTTGGGAAATGTTTAGTTAAGGCAGAGAAGATGGATATTCTTGCAAGAGTGTCGTTGGGCAGGGACCTGGGTAAAGGAACATTTTCAGTTTGTCATTTTGAAGATTGAAGTAATGGAAAGGAAGGGTACTCCTAATAAAGTTCCACAAGGAGAACTCTTTTTGGCTACTTGAAAAATACTTTTTCATTTTATTATCTTGGCACGAAACTATGAAATAAGCCAAGGAAACTTCTTGATAGTATATTAGGAGGCATTTCCTGAAGAGAGGAAGATAAATCCTGTGTAGAAAGATGGAAGATGGAAAGATGGAAGGGGAAGAACAGGATTGGAGCTGAGGTAATAATACACTTAATAGCTAGTTACATGTTCAGCATCTTTGGCTGAAAAGAAGAGTAGGAAAATACCTATGTGACCTGGCTGAGTACAGCATATCTCAGCCACCTGTATTAGGAGCATAATAGAATATTTCATGGCCTCACATAACAAGCAAAACTGGGAGGGTTAGGACTTTATCTGGAGAACTGTACACAGCTGTGACCCTCTGTAGGCAAGAGACACTTTCTAGCCTTCATTACTTCTGAACTGTCCTGCATGGATTATCAAGAAATAAAGAAGCTTGTTGTACACAGACCTGACTTAGTGTGTTTCCTCCATTTCTTAACAGAGGAGAGGCTGCTAGATTACATAGCTTCTCACAGTAAATAGAGGTTATTTGTTATTGTTATTCTGGTAAGAACAATTAATTTGATGAAGGATTTAGTTTCTTTGAAAAAAGACAGGATTAGTTGAGTCCCTGGCAGCTTTTAGGATAGTTCATCTCTGCCCATGTTGAGGGGTGTTGGAAACTAGATGATTTTTAAAGTTCCTTCCAACCCAGGTCTTTCTGTATTTCTATAATTCATCTGACCAAGGAGGGAGTGAGAGCTGAAGGTATCTTCTGAATGACTTTTTACCATCAACTTTTGATTTTAGGGCTTTGACTGACCAACCATGATGTGTTTGATTGGAGCATCTTTGTCCAGCTAGGGCTTCTCCATTTTCCCTCAAAAGATTTGAACCCAATAGCCCTAGTGAATACAGTGACCCCCCCCGCCAAGCCATGATTGCACTTTGTCTGGTCTCTGACCAAACTTCAAAGTTTTCAAGGTTTATTCATTGAAATTTTGTGTTTCTTTCTGTCTGAAGTTGTAGTTCCTGTGCAGCTCGTGTCATCCTTGTCGGTGTTGCGTCTTGAGTTGCCTTTGGCAAGAATCAGCTAATGCTGAACGTAACTGAGGAACTCCTCCGAAGTGATCTAGTTTGTGTCCTACCATGCTTGAGATCCTACCTTGTGAGTCCAGAAATTCAAGAATTAACTGTCTTAGCTGAAAAACTCTTTTTCTCTGAAGTTTATCAAGGTTGTGATTACATGTCACTACTTTTTTCAGTCGGCAGTAGATTTTGGACCACTTTCGTAAGATCAGGCAAGATTTGATGCACATGTCTTCAGCCAGCCATATGGCCATGGAAGTGTTGGCTTCACAGGCAGGGCAGCCATTTGACATGCAAATAGTGTCAATTTGCATTTATGAATAACCAGTAACTAATGGTGTGACACTTCAGAATGCCTCAAGTGCTTGTCACCTTTGGACTACATGAAACGCATTCTTCTAATTGAAATTACTGTTAAAGCCATTCTTGAAGCTGAACACTTCCAGTAGTTTATTGCAAACTGTTGTGAACACATTTCTTATGTTCCTTATCTTTAAATCTGCTTTCCTTTTGCCAGTGACCTTCTTTCACCATTTGTCTCCTGCAGCATTTGTCATGGCCATTTCATTTTAGCATGGAGACTCTGCTGGAGTGACAGCACTCTTTGAGCCTAAGGTCCTTTTCTGACCATGCTTTTCAGCAATAATCTGAATTTGTGAGGTTAATTTCAAAGTCTGTTTTGCTGTGTTTGTTTCTCTTCTTCTCTGCTCTCTTTTTTTTCTTTT
>VYZP01080005.1:0-33039 GCA_013400635.1 Hypocryptadius cinnamomeus | reverse complement strand
ATTTCATGGTAGATGATGACATTCTGGTAAAGGATGGTGCATGGAAAAACAATCTGCCATACTATCTAGGCTTTACTTCCTACAAAATTTAATATCATGTATAACAAAGTGGAGACAAGGTTGATCAGGACAAGTTGGTCCCAACAAGCTGTGTTTTTCTTTATGTCACCTCCTGGCAGTTAAAAGAGGTTGAGAAATCCCCTTGTGGGATAGGAAAAGGATAGGACAGGAAATGCTCTGGTTTTCAATGTGGGTCTTTGTAGCACATGAGACATAAGTAAATGCTAATTACGGTCATGGAGCAATTCTGGTTTCCGAAGTCACTCATCCCAACCTTCCTTCCTAAATCTTGTACAGACAGGGGCTGGCCTGTCCACATTGAGGGCCACATGCCACAGACATCCTTTTACAATCCACACACTATCCTGGGTGTTTCTGTAAGAGCTTTATGCAGCCCAGTTCCACACACAGGCTAATTCTAGTGTCTGTGGCCATACCTCAGCAAGATCCATTACATGAAACAATACAACAGAAACAAAAGATTACACTAAATAATTTAATTAACCTGCTTAAAAAGGTGACATAGACATCTGAGATTTAGCAACAGATTTATTTAACATCTAAGAGAGTAACACCACCATCTTCTCACACTTCAGCCTGTACTGATGTCAAAACAACCTGAAACTGAGAACATTCACCCTCAGATGGTTTTAGAATGATGTCTCTAACACACCTACTGACTCATATGCAAAACATTTTCCACCACTCTCTTCTCACTCCTCCATACACTTATTGACTTTTTTCTGGCAGTGTTCACCCCTGCTCTCATTATGGCTGAGAAGGGACAATATTTGTTTTGTCATCCATTACTTCATAGACATTATGTGCCTAACTCTTGTACACAATACCCAAAACACAGCTCTATATACAGAAAAAAGGCAGCCAAAGATTTGACCCTATCTTTCTTCTTTCATACTCAACCTTTTTGTTTATTTATCTATTTGTGTCTTCTGGTCATTCATATTTTTCTTTGGATTCTTCACCTCCTGCTATCTCCCACACAACCCCTGATTCCAGAGAGTTTAAGCATAAAGTGAAAGCCAGTGTCTCAACTTCCTTCTCCTCCTCCTCCTCTATTGAAAAACAGAAAGCCTCATCCAAACAAACAAAAAAAAGAAACCTGAAAACCACATCTGCTCCACGAAGCACTCCAGATGCAGTGCCTGTTGGCCATGCTGCAATTGTTCTGTGCCACTGCTCATGCCTCAGCAGAGGCTGACTGCTTCAGGGCAAAAATTCCTTTGTCTGCCACTTCTACCTTTTGTGAATCGCAGTGTACCCTTGGAGGTGAACACAGGGCACTTTGATGCAGGTTAAACAAACAAACAAACACAAAACACAAACAACCTCCCCCCCAACTCAAACAAACCAGGTCATCAGTATGGATGTGAATTAAAGCCTGGGCTCTGGCAAATAAAATCGAAAGCTTCCCCTGCACTGGAGAAATTTCAGATAGGCAAAGGGTATTATGTTCACTAAATCCAACAAAATTGAAGGATAAGAGGTAGATTACAAGATTTGAGGGGAGAGAAGAGGTTGAGTTTAGATCCAAATGCCCCCAAATTTTGACAGAGTTCAGCTCTAGATCAGAACCTTGCATTCCATGGTAACTCCAGTGCTTGTAGTTTCCTCATGGTTTGTTTTTTTATTTTTTTTCTGTACAGAATGTACAAGTAATCAAGCCCATCTGCAAGAGAGAACTTCCATTTCATTCTTCAGCATTTAAAGCAGATTAGGACTCCAGGTGGGATTTTAAAAGAGGCAATATTTAAAAATTAGCATATTTACCATAATCATTTTCAAGCAATTTGCATCCATCTTACAGGTTACATGCACACTAATGTCCACCCATGTGGACACATCAGTGCTCTGAAGAAAGAAAACCTGCATGTGTCTGAAGAGCAGCAGGCAGCTTTGATAGGCAAGTGCTGCAAGGACCTAATAAAAAGGAGCTAAAAAGACAAGCTGGACAGTAGCACTGCATGCTAGCACAGTTTGATCCTTTTCATTCCATTAGAGGTAAAAAAAACCACAGCCCTCAAGAACCTAGAAATAGAAGCTGGAAAACAGATCCATGGCTTTGCTTTTTTTTTCTCTTCCTGAAAGAATTATGCTCTACTTTTTTTTTTTTACAAACAGAAATCCAGCAAGAAGAAGGAAGAAGCTGAAAATGCATATTTGTTTTGATAAATTTATTCACGAGCTGAAATGGTACATTTAAAAAATGTTTTATTTAATTTAATGAAAAAGTAATCATCTTTTTGATAGGTGATAATTAAGCATTATTCTGTCATAAACAGAAAAGAAAGATGTATTTATGTAGATTTAACTGAGCATTGTGTTAATCACACTGCAGTGACTCAAAACACAAAACCAAACCAAAGTTTCTTATACAAAGTATTCCTTTTGCCAAAGATAAGAGAGTCTTAGTATTTCTGAAAGCCAGCTCATGATCACAGAAATAAGCCTTCAACTCAGTTTTACCCAATCCATTTTGATTGAGTTTCACAGCCAGATAGAAGCTGATCAGTTGTCATGATGACAAATTTAAATAATTTACACTTATGTTGAATATTAAGGCTTAAAAACTTGGATGTGCAATTTCAGGAACTTGGCAGCAGAACTCCAAGTATCCCAAGCTTTAAGTCAGATAAAATTGTGTTAACATAGTTGACACAGTTAATTGTTAACATAGTTGACACAGAAAATGGAAGGGCTCAGATATACTACTGTAGGCAGTGTGAAGAAAAATAAAGTTTAGGCATAAAGATATTCCGGGTCCTCATATGCAGAGCTTAATTATTTTAAGATGCATTTTCCAAATGTGACATACCTTTCATTATGCAAAAGAGGCTGTGAAGGACTTAAATACTGAACATAAGTGCCTTTGAGTGCTTGCCATAACATGGCCAATCCTATGGAGTTTTATAAATTAATTTACATTCCTTCAAGAGCCCAATAATGGCTCCAAATCAGCAGTTATATGATTAATATCTCAGATATACTACAGTAGGCAGTGTGAAGAATAATAAAGCTTAGACATAAAGATGTTACAGGTCCTCATATGCAGAGCTTAATTTTTTTTTTTTAAGATGCATTTTCCCACTTTTCTCCAAATACCTGAATACAAATGCTGCATACCTTTCATAATGTAAAAGAGGCTGTGAAGGACTTAAATACTGTACATAAATGCCTTTGAGTGGGTACACTAGCATGGTCCATTCTATACAGTTCTATAAATGAATTTACAGGCCTTCAAGAGCCCAATAATGGCTCCAATTCAGCAGTCATATGATTAATATCACCAATCCACTACTAGTTTTTATTTCCATCCTATTTAGAGAAAATATACAAGCCAATCTGACCCAGTTCAGTCTTGCTTGAAACCTCCAGAGAATTATGCATAGATCCATGACATGAAAAAAACCTAATTTAAAAACAGATTAACATGCAAATCTGGTTTGAATTATTCACTTTACAGCATTTATATTTTTCAAAAAAAAGTTGGGCAGCACATAGACTATGTTTAGAAAAGGGCCTGCACATCTGCATTGCTGCTTGTCAGGAACAACTACTGTAACATTTGCCATTTTCTTAAACTGAATGATGTATGAAAATCATACAAAAATTGTGGCAGATGGATTTTCCTCCAAAGGTAATGCCCCATTAAATAAAGGAAATAAGAGAAAAAGTAATTTGGACTGAAGGCATCATTCTAGAAGTAGAACAATGGTAGTTTGACCTCCAGGGACACAACTCTAATAATGACTTTACAACTTCACTGTGTGCATTGCAGTCCAGGCTCTTAAAGGCAGTGGAAGGGCCCTGCACTGGGTAGGAAGTTTTCATTTTGTCAACATGTGCAATAAAAATGAGGACAAAGCCACCACCAAAAAAAAAAAAAAAAAAAAAAAAAAAAAAAAANCTACTAAAATAAAAAAAAAAAAAAAAAAAGTGGGAAAAGTGATTTTAAAAGAATCCAAAATCATGATCTCCATCAGCTTAAGTAAGTCTTGGTCTCTCGAAGATAGTCTGCTCATTCTGTATGAGACACTGAACAAGTGACAGCAAAATTAAGGGGTCTGGGGATAAAAGATTATTGAATAGATAAAATTATTATCAACTACAGCTGTGTGAATACTCTTTCAAAATTCTTACCTCTGCCCCAATATCTAACAGCAAAATGTCTAATTGAAGTAAATAAATAAATAAATTTGATGGGTAACTGTTCTACACCAATCTGTTGGTTGCCATCACTCTTCCTACATCTTCAGCCTTGAAGGTGATTTTGGACACCAAAACACCCAGATCTGATGTCTACTCCCACCTTAATCACACAGAAAATCAAGTCTGTGTGTGTGTGCACATATATATTTTGTAAATATATATTTATAACACATATCCACATCCCCCCCATGTATATATGTGTGTGTACACGTTCATATGTGGCATATTTACATAGATGTAAATGTCTCTATGTGTATACACACACAGAGAAAATTTCTATGAGAACATGGAGCAAACAAATGGGAGTAAATGTTATGCAAGTGCTGGTTGTGGTCTTCTCACTCTATACCCAAAAATCAGCAGCCTGAAAGCACAATATATTTGATTATTGAAACGGCAGAGACTGACAAGATCCCAGAACTTGAGAATGGTGAATCTGACATAAGGATCACAAAACTGATGCCTGTTCCAAACCAAAATATTTTTCAGAAAAAGTCACCTCCATTGCTTCCTCAAGGACACAGTTAATCCAATTACCCTTCATTATCTGAAACATAACCAAGTACTACTCCCCAAGCTGTGACATTATGAAAATAGAGATGTTCTCATTGGAGCTATAACCTAGGCTCAATGGGCTAAAGCAGCAGGAAAATAAATTTTGGGCACATAGCTCTAAATAGGCTTTGCCAGATAGAAAACCACTGCTGAAAAACCCACACATTACAGCTTGCATGAGTAGCTCAGATCAGGGGAAGCTGAACCAAAAGGAAAAGGTAAGGGTAAGGAAAATGTGCTGAGCAGTTCACAACTACTTTGGGCAAGTGTTCTTGACCAAAGGTGCATCCACACTGTTGGATAAACTGTTTTAAAACCGAGCTGTGCAGTATTACTTGTGATTCAGGATGCCAACACAGCCTTAGAGATCATTCTCCATAGATGCCACTGCCATTTCCATTGGCTAGAAGATGATAAACTAACAATGAGGCACCATGAGTTATCAGGGTTGCTTTTGCATTGTACAGGAGCCAAGTTTAGCTCTCCCAGTACGACCAGTGAAAGGCTTCTCCAGGGCTGATCTGACTGCTCACAGAATATAAGGTGGCTATGGATCAAAACTGGATCAAACCCCACCACTCATCTTCTTTCCAAGCTGTGCATCATACCAAAAGACTGAACACCAAGTGGCATTTTTTGGAAATAGTCAAACTTCAGACAGTCCGATTTCAAATTCTTTGTATTTTATTTTCACTGTTAACTCCTAAATATAAGTGTCAACATCACTACGGTGAGCCTTGCTGAAGTGAAAGAGAGTAAAGGTTTATTTTAAATCTATTGCAGAGATAAAGAGGTAAACCTAGGATGGAATTGGACCAGTGGAAAGGCAAGGGAGCATTGGGAGTGACCTTATCTTTGAAGCTGTGCTTTGGGAGCCTGGGAGCACAGCCTGGCAGGCCACAGGGACCCGAGGAGGGCTGCACTGCAAGCTGCCAGGAGAAACAGGGAACTGCAGCAGCCCAGGGGAACTTCATCCCTGCCTCAGGGCACAAAGAGACTCACTGCATAGCTGTGAGCAATCCCTGAGGTATTGAATGTTTAGCTGGGAGCAATCCCCAGGTGTTAAACCCTTGTGTGGGGCAGCCTCACGTGTTTCTGACAGACCAAAGCAGCCTGAAAACAGAAACTGAGGCTCCAAATGTGAACAGTGCCACACACACAAAAAAAGTTCAGAGTTCTGATAAGTGCCACTGCAGGCATGCAAATCCAAATAGCTATTAATTAGTTATTTTGTTAAGTTTAGTGCATCTAGTGGAAACCCAGTGTTGTGAAACCAGGAACAATTAAGAGTACAGGTGATTTCCAAAGGTATGTCTGCCAGTGGCCCACATGTTTTTCTTAAGTCCTTCTTCAAATATTAGCAGCATACGTTTCCAAAATGATAATACCTACACTAAAATATTAATTACCTGCAGAGACTTAAGCCACATACTCAGTAATTTATCTGCTAGAACAATTATACACCTTTATTAGTCGAGTGAAATGAGTTCCAAGTTAAAGACTGAAATTCTTTATCTTTTCTGAAATATACAAAGCCAAAATGGAATGTCCTATTAATATTAAAAGACAGCTACTAGTAAAAGTCAGATAGTTCAAAGTTAAGTGGAATGATCTGTTGTCCCTAAGCACTGATGCACCTATTCCCAGAAACATCCAAGAACCTATCTGTTCTAACCTCCACTGAGCAGTATTGTTGCTAATTGAACATGGAGAGTGGGTTTGTTCCATCAGCTGTGTTCATTTCTTCTAAGAACACCCTATGGAATATCAAATGTACTAAATATAGCTGTCAACATTAAAAGCCTGCAACTGGAAAGTGCTATTAAAGAGCTAAGTGTACTTCACTTGGCATTATAAAGCCAAAGCCCTCTTTAAAAATACATCATGTTATTAGAGACTATTCACATTAATGCAAAAATCATCATTCTTAATATATTTTACAAGGCTACTTCCAGGATCAAGAGTTCCTCAATTTCTCCCACATTCACTGGTAATTATATGGATGAATCAATAATGTTCAAAGGAGGACAAAGAAAGAACTGTAGCAGATCCATACTGTGTCCAGGTAAAGCTTCAAAAGCAGAAATGATACAACCTCTGTAAATGCCAACTTCTTACACTATTGGATGTACCATTGCAGTGTCGAGGTGCTATACATTTTCAAATTCTTACAGGTTTTTTAGGAAACACTGAGAGATTCCTAGGAAAGCTTCTGCTAACTATGAGAGGGTGTTTGCCTTCCTGGATGTAAATATACAGAATTCATGATGGGAAGGAAATAATGCAGAAATGGAAGCACAAGAAAATCTAGAAATGACTACGCCTGAGGAACATTTTGCTAAAATCACAAGCAAAATGTATATTTCATATATATAGCAAAACTCCTGATTATTTTCAGAGGATCCTTTGCTTCTACCTCTACAATTCCATCCTAAATAACAGCACCCCAGTGGAACTGTTTGAGAGCAAAATTAAACATGTAGCTGGTACTCTGGTCTCTGTCAGAGAAGGCTCAGAAACATGGTGGAGGCTTTATTCATTTAAGCACACTGTAGTTAAGCACCCCTAGTAAATGTTATAACAAAGACTAGTTCAGGTAAGCGATATTAATTTACCACAACCACTATTGCCCACCTCTCTGTTGGTCCTAAAACATGCAGGACTCGTTTCAGAGACATGATTTCAAGCAACATGTTGCTAAGCATGGCAAACAATTTGTGCATCTCCCTTCCATGCCCCTTCCCTTCCAGTTTGTGGGAATTCATAGAATGTCAACCATTTTATTTTTACCCTACATAATGCATTGAGATCACTTATTCTAAAAGTAACTGACTAAACACAAGATTTCCTTCCAGACAATCCCAGCCAGAACTTTGTCATGAACAACAGTTTTCTCTTAAGTATTAAGACAGCTACTCAAATTAAAGAGTAGAATTAGCACCAGTATAAAACAACTGTCTATAAAATCGAATACAGGCTGCACAATCCTGAGAAGTCTCAATTCCAACAAGCCAGATAGATAAATTACTACATCACCTATTACAAATCAGTAACAAGAACCTCTCAGAAAATAGTATTTTGCTGTCTATACAATTTGGGTCAGTTTAAAATACCATGAACACCACAGAACACTCATGTCTTTCCTAGAGTTCAGAATACTGTTTGGCAGAGCACTAAAAACCAACTAATTCTGGCCTTTACTATAGTCACAGAAACGTTCATGTTAATAATGTCAGCGTGGTCTAAAAGTGAAAGCATACCCATAGCAAAACACAGGAAACTGATAGAAGAAAAATGACTTTTTTTCTCTAGATAAAGCCTGTGTAATATTCATGCCTGAAGTGAAACACCAATATTGTTCTTTCAACCAAGACTGATCCAAGAAAATACAAATAATAATAATAATAATAATGAATTTATTTGGAGGAATGAACAAGCATTACAAAAGCATAAACTACCAGTCAGAAAAGATTTCTCCATTGTTTGCTCTGCAGAGCACACATTATTGGAGCCAAATCCCATAGGCCTTGTTTTTGTCAAAGTTCCCACCAAGTTCAGAAGCCATTTTTCCTACTTATTCCTCATGCTGGAAAGATAAATGCAATCTTTTTGTGGCACACAGCAGAACCCTCTCGTGTAGCTCATCCTCTCTTTATTCTTGCAGGCTGCAGGAGAGCAGTGACTTTTGTATGGCTGGGATTTTCCCATTGCAAGCACTCGCTGAGGAATAGTCAAACTCTGATTAGACATTACAAAACCTTCTCAGAAGGCTTTCTGAACCACAGCCAGCAGGATTCCCTGCAGCATTAAGGCCAGTCTTGCTCCCATTGCAGTCTGTGGGACTTTTGCCAAGGATGTAAGTGGCATTATGACTGGTCTCCAACAGCAGATATTACCCATCACTCTCAAGACTTGATTAAAGACCTACCCACCTGCAAATATATAATAAAGAGCTTAATTGCATAATTAATTACAAGGGCTTTTAATCCACAATAGACAACACCATAGGTTTTAGGTAGCCCACGTAAAGCAAACTCTTCATTAGACCAGTATTTGCTTGACACCAGTTTGCAGGGAGATTGCAGAGATTCATTCAAAAGACACATATTTTCAAGAGCCAGAGAACACAACAGGAAGAAATAAAATAAAGTGCAATCAAAAGAATACCACAGCAGCTAGACCTACAGGCAGAAATAATTTTATACTCTGTACTCAGCCTCCCAAGCAAAGGTTTTTTCTAACAATATATGCACGATGGGCAGTGATTTTGAATAGCAAGTGCAGTGCTGCTACTAGACTTTTTTTTTTTTCCAAGGCACCAGGCAGAGATGTAGCAGTGTACACAAGTGGGGTGTAAAGTCAATGGGATTACATTTTCCTAATTATTTTCTGCTTGAGGTTTACATCACATACACAAAACGAGATCAGCCGGGACTTGCCTCTCTAACAAATCACTCAGACTTAAACATTGCTCAGATAAACAAAAGGGGGGGGCAAGGCTGAGAAAAGGCAGAGAAGTGCTTCTTCAGCCACAGTTGCAAGGAACAAAAACCTGGAGGGGGAAAAAAGCTGTTGGACCGCCACCAAATCTCCCCCCACTAGAGACAAGAGCCCATCTGCTGAGCTCTGCAACTTAGCTTTAACTACCATTCAACTCGCGTCTCTGCAGAGATCAATCTGCAGAGCTGGCAGATGGACCCCTGCTTCCCTGAGTCGCTGTGTTGTTTAATAAATTTAATTAATATCCATACTGAACTGGATTGCTCCCAGAAAGGGGGCTGCAGCTCTCGCTTTCCCCGATAGCAACATGATGAGTGATTTCCCAGAAAAGACCAGATAACAGTACCCCCAGGCCACTGAAAAATTAAAAGTGCCATGTGCTTACATTACTTCGCATGTATTAATTTTTGCGCTGCGCTAATTTGTTCTTGAAGCCTATTTTAACTTTATAAAAGTATGGGATTTTTGAGGAAGTCATCATTCATTTTGGTTTGTATCAGTTACAAAATTAATCGGGAAGGAAAAAGGCATCAAATCTAATTGGATTTCCAAAAATTTTATCCATTTGCAAGAAAGAAATGAATTGTTAATGAGGGTGTCTCCTCAGGCAATATATATTGTCACAGTTTTTGCCAACAAGTTATAGGCATGCAGGGTCATGTTGGACACGCTTTGGAGCACACTTATTTTAACCAATAAAGACATATTCAGCCCACATAAAATAATTTTTAAAAGTATGAAGGATGAAAGAAAATAAAACTACTAATAAATTTTTACAGCAAAAAAGCATAACAAAACACATGTCATGGTATTCCAGCAGCAAGAGGAAGCATAAAACGTGCACAAGTGGTGAGAAAAAAAAACATTATTTGTCTTCATTTTTCCTGCATTTAAAGTTTTAAATTTTTCATCCTAAAAAATGAAAATTAGTTGTAATTAAGAAAATCATTTCAGTCAAGCCTATTCAACTCCTAGAGTTAAATTTCTCTTTGGGCCCCTTATTAACTTCCTTATTAATTTCCTTATTAATGCACCTCGTGACTGGAATATTTCACCCTGGTGCTGGTGAGCTCAGGTGTCCTAGCGGGCAGCCCAGGCTTGCCAGTGTTATCTCTAGCATCTAACCTTTCCTAACACCTTTCTCCAGAAGCAGCTGTGGCAGGAAAGGTTAAGCACACCTAAACACTTCTGTGTGCCCCTGGGGAGGGCAGGGGGAGAGGTACCCACCCCTCAGGTCAGCCTGCACACCTGCTTCTGGCACCACCTCTGGTCCATCCCATTTGAAGTCAGCCTTATTTCTTCAAATAATGAGCTTCTGTATGAGGCCTTTGCTGGGTTAGGATTATGAGTGAGGCAGGTTAAGCAGCAATAGGACACAATTCTGCACACAGACCCAAAGAGGCATTTAACAGCTTTAGTTAACCACTGCTCTCTGGCAGAACTCTGCTCCTGGTAGTCTATCCCTGCACTTTAACCTTTTCCACCACTTATGCTATTTTTATAGTGAATATCTCACCTTACCTTCAGAAAGCAGCACAGCCACAACAGCAGCGACCATGAGTGCTGTGTCACCACCAAAGACAGCAGCGAGAAAAGTCAGGGAATAAGGGCTGGTGCACTTCAGTGGTGTCCAAAATGCAATTACCTTCCATCTGCAGAGGGAAATCCTCTTGTTGAGAGAGGAACCAGGAAGGCAGCCCTGCATGGGAGGGGGAACAAATGAAAACCCCTACTAAACCCAGCTGAAGACCCCTCTGTGAGCTCTGGCAGTGCAGTTGCAGCTCCCAGAGAAGGGCAGGCAGGGCCATCCACAGCACACAGAGCTTGGCAGTGTTCCCATCCCAAAAGCTGGAGTCACAGCAAAACAAGAGATGTTAGGGAATTAGAACTGCTCCAAGGATAAGTTTGGGGAATTCTTCTCCTTACAGACCTCACTAAGAGTTTCAAAGAGGTGTTTAATACAAAAATAACTTGTACAGCTCAAAACAGGTTGGCACAGGTATCGATAGATTTCTTTAGCAGTGCTGGGGCATCTGACTGAGCTCTGAAAGAAGTTAAGTTTCCTCTTGTGTATAACATCTAAGCAAACTTTTCTCTCTTACCTCTAACTTTGCAAAAAATTTACAAAGTCAAATGACTGGCTACCAAATATTTACAGCTTCTATCCATTAGCAATCTTGCAATTTTTATAAAATTATTATTTATCAATCCTGTCCTGCAAGCAGGGAAGCTGAGAGAGCAACTTGCCACAGTCACTTCCTCCTCAAGGTCAGTGGCACAGCAAAGAGTAGAGCCCTCATCCACTCACTTGTAGGTAAGTAGTTGGAGTCTTGAATATGGTGAAAATTAAAAATAAGGCAGCCTTTTGTAATAGAATCTACATTTCAGAGAGATGGAAAGCAGAAAGTACTACAGAGCAAATCATCAACATGGTATATTCTACTGATTTCATGAACTTCAACACCAGGAGATTCATGCACACAGCATTGCATCACTCAAAGCACCAGCCACTCTCACCCAGGGCAGGTTTAACACCCCAAGGAGTGGAAACCCTCCCTGGAGTCACAAAGCAACCCCTGCACACTGCCAGTCCCTCAGATGTCACCCTGTTCTTCTAAGCCTTCTGATGTTCACATTCTTGTAAGGAACTTTCTCACATGCTTTTCTCTAAACAATTATTGCTTTACATTCTTTTCTGGAGGAGGAGAAGTTTGATGGACTGTTGGTTTGTCCAGTGTCATTGGAGAGGTGGCACTGTCACCCTCCAATCCACTGTCACTTTTGAAAATCTATAAATGTTGGAGTCAGAAATTAAATCTCCCTTCCTTTTACCTTGGAGATTCCAGTGTCCACATTGTTTTATTACATGTTCCAGAGCGACACTCAGACACTCTCACCCAGGGCAAGTTTAACACCCCAAGGAATGGAAACCCTCCCTGGTGACACAAAGCAGCCCCTGCACACTGCCAATCCAAACTCCCTGCCCCTCACCCAGGGCAGGTTTAACACCCCAAGGAATGGAAACCCTCCCTGGTGACACAAAGCAGCCCCTGCACACTGCCAATCCAAACTCCCTGCCCCTCACCCAGGGCAGGTTTAACACCCCAAGGAATGGAAACCCTCCCTGGTGACACAAAGCAGCCCCTGCACACTGCCAATCCAAACTCCCTGCCCCTCACCCAGGGCAGGTTTAACACCCCAAGGAATGGAAACCCTCCCTGGTGACACAAAGCAGCCCCTGCACACTGCCAATCCAAACTCCCTGCCCCTCACCCAGGGCAGGTTTAACACCCCAAGGAATGGAAACCCTCCCTGGTGACACAAAGCAGCCCCTGCACACTGCCAATCCAAACTCCCTGCCCCTCACCCAGGGCAGGTTTAACACCCCAAGGAATGGAAACCCTCCCTGGTGACACAAAGCAGCCCCTGCACACTGCCAATCCAAACTCCCTGCCCCTCACCCAGGGCAGGTTTAACACCCCAAGGAATGGAAACCCTCCCTGGTGACACAAAGCAGCCCCTGCACACTGCCAGTCCAAACTCCCTGCCCCTCAGCCACGAGTGGTGGAAGCCTGTGGAGAGGGCACAGCCTGTCCTTTGTGCAGAGGAACCAGAGCTCCTTTGGCAGGAAAAGCTGGGAGGCTGCAGCCCCTGAGTGTCAGAGAGACATGCAAGGGACTCCCCAATTCCCAGAGGCTCTCAATGCCTCCCCCACTTGTGCCCTGACTTCCAAGAGAAGTTTCCAGCTCTGTTCTTCACTGCCTTGGCAACCTCATTTCCTTACTATGATTCAGTTTTGTTTGCCAAAGGGAGGCTGGTCATTTGTTCTCTCATCGTACTGAGCTGCCTCGATATGATTAACTTCTTTTTTTTAAGCCTCATTTCTCCCTCCATAACATTTTTGGGAAATTGTTATTTATCATCCTCTAAAGCTGAAATGAAAAATAGTTGATTTAAATATTTTGTTTCCCAAAATAAAATTAGAAGAGGTTGTTAAACACTGCAATGAAGAGGGGAAGAGGAAAACTTTCTATTTGATGGAAAATTCTGATTGTGACCATGTGACTTTTCTTTTGGGAGAGGTAGGATCCTTATGGAGAGGAATTTACTTTTTTTTTTTTGTTTTATTAATGTCTCCTTGAAAACTATCAACAAACCAACATTAAGGGTTTACTTGTTTAAAAAAGGAGGTTTTAGACATCAGAACTTTCAGATGCCTGAAAAGAAAATTAATTTTAATACAAGGTAAATATCAATATTCTTTAAATGAGAATCATGCAGTTACATCCTGGACAAACACATTTCTTGATCCAAATTTTGCCTACTTTTGTAGCAGTGCTAATTTTCACAACCCACCCCATACTCATAATCGTATATGAGTTAATCAGACTACATCTGCCTAAATTTATTTTCACATTCTCAATGATATGTTATTAATTGAAAGACTAATCCATCTGACAGCCATTAAAGACACACAATAACATTATTCATATTCCCCTGTGAAGTTATATGCATGTAAAATATCAAAGTAAGCACAGAAACAATCACCTAAATAACAGATATACGCTAAAACCCACATGAGCTGCTTATAAGACATTAAGACATAAACCTCTTTAACAGATTTATATGTGACCTTAGGTTTTTCTTCCCAACAAATATTCAATTTGCTATTACATTCAGGAGTGCACAGTCAATTCCAAGTTGTTTTCCTTTGCAAATCTCAAAACAGTAAAATGACAAGAAAAGTAGGGTTGCTATTAGAAAGATTGAACAAATGCTGAAAAATTAAACAAAGTGAAGCTAATTTGATTCTTCTATATAAAGCAAGCATGCAAGCTAAAGCCTACCAGATAACTTACCAATATGCACTGCATTTTTCTTGTGAAAATTTAACTTACACAAGCTATACAGACTAACAAGGAGGTATTATCCCCTTGGATTGGAATACACAAGCAAAAAGTTATTTCTAAAAGTAAATGGATAACACGCTTAACCTTCCCTGTGCCTTCTCCCAAATCAGTTGCAAGGTAAATTAATAATGCAGCTTCCAGGACAGTGAGAAAAATATTTTGCTTTCAGTACACTGAAACATATTCAGTACATTTCATGATGTTATGGTTTTTGTTTTGTTACTTAGTTGGGCTTTGTGTGTGTGTTTGTTGGATTTTCAAGTATTTTTCTTGATTTTTACAATTTGCAAGTCAACAGAGGATTTCAAGTTAGCTGTAATGCCATTTATCTGTTCCTAAAACTGTATCCTAGTTCAATGATAAATTTCAGTCAAGTGAAGAAATTCTACCACTGCTCATCATTTACTGTATTAGTGTAAGTATTAAAAAACCCACAGCTCAATATCCCCCATGTCTGATTCCAAAGTCAGTAAGAAAGATGAGAGGAGCAACTGCAAAGGCTTTGGGTCACTATGCACTTAAATAAAGACAGGCAGAAATCTGTGGGAAAAAGAAATCTATAACCCAGCAGCCTTTTCTTCTCCTTTGAGCTCGTTTTGAGCAGATCACCTGGAAGGTGGGTAAGAGCTGCCTCTCCTCAATCACCTGATGCTACAATCTGCTAGAGGGCTCCTTCATTACCATCTCTGAGTACATCTTTTATTTAGTTATATTTTGGACAGCACTAATCCAAGGTTAATCACCAGCTCAAACAAAAGGGCTGATGGAAGAACTTGCCAAGAAAAGGAAGCTCTGTCTATCCTCAGGGCAGGGAGGTACCACCAGTATGAGAGGTTAGTAAAATATGAGTTCAAGAAAGCAACTGAAGCTTCAAGCTGATCTCTCATCACACTATCAAAGATAGAAAATTAATTTCTTTGCTTAAAAAAAAAAAAAAGGACAATTTCTAATACCCAGGCACTGCAATTACAGTATGAGAACTGACAAACACCATGGGTATGCTTTGACAAGGTGACAAATATATATTGATTGTCATTTAAAATATCAGCAAGAAATTCCTTAGGTGTATTTTCCAGTGACAAATAGACTTTTCAGAGATCAGAAATCATAGCAAAATGGATGAAATTCCTTCATGTGGGGTTCTGGAGTCCAGCTGCTTACTCCTACCAAAATCAAATAAAAACTAGCTAAAATTAAAAGCCTTAAAAGGCTGAACAAGATCCTTTGAGGACATGCTCAAGCAACAAGGCATCTAAGGCTGACTTGGAACTCTGCTTGGAGATCTGCTAAGCAGCAGTGGACACTTAATTACATATCCAGAAGGGAATATATTACCTTAACTGCCTCAGCCATATCACAAGTGTGAGGAAAGAAGACAGTAAAAGCAATATTACTTTTCCTGGATGTTGTTGACCCCAGTTCTTTTCAGGCTCAGATTCACTCCAGCTTAGACTTACCAATAAAGGGAGAAAGAAAAGTGGGAAAGAGAAGAAAAATCAATCCCATGTTCCAAAAGCTCCACACAGAGGCTGTAACTAGAAGTGAATAACCTGGAGCTCCTGCAATAGTCATTGACAGTTAATTTCTAGAACAGATATCAAGGAAAACTTTTACTGAGGTCCAGTGAGTGGGCACTACAGCACCTGGGAGGTGAATCATCATTTGTAGAATTCAAGTGCACCTAACAAGCATGAGGTGATTCTAATAATGCAATCTGACAGGCTGACATTCCCTGTTACTGACTTTTGAAGTTACTCAGGGAATTTTTATACAACTGGGTTTTCTCTTCCATGGTCTATTAATATATTAATTAAGAGCGAAATCTACAAGAGCGAAATAAGTGGTAGATTAATTAATAGATCATTCTTCCATGGTCTACATAATATTGAGTGCTAAACCTCTACCAGAGACTGATTTCTATTACTGGTGTACCTGAATTACACCAATGGTGCTAAGTGATCCAAAACTGTAGAAGCAGCTTCAGAAAGCACATGTTCCAAGAAACATTTGTGTAGGAAAGCAGCATAATTTATAACTTTCATGAAGACAAGGTAGTATCAAAGTGCCCGAATAGAACACAAGATTTCCAAATTCTGTTGTGTCACAACCAGAAAAAGAACACATGCAGCACTGTTGATAGGCTAATATGATTCTGTGGCATTATTTTAATTCATCCTGCTATCTGCAGATGATTCAAGCAGTTAATGCTTCCAAAAAGGCCTTCAATTAAACCTATAAACTATGAAAAACTTGTCATCATGATGCCAAGAAAATAATGCCCCACATTTTGGGCCTGAACTTGACATCTGAATCCAAATCCAACAATAAAGCACCTCAAACATTTGGGAATCCAGCTTCCTTCAGCTAAGCCCAAATTTTACCGAAGTATCTAAAAGAAGTTTAGAAATTTGAGGCGTAACTAACTGCAGCTGATTGGTGCATGCCACTGATGCTGAAAGAAAAAAGTAACATTTACACCTCAGTGAGTCAATGGAAGGAGGAAACATCCTATGTGTAGGGGATGTATATTTTCCATAATAGGAGAGAATGTAATGAGAAGGTCTAAAGGCCACCAGAGAAAAGCTTTTTTTGCAGTTCTGTTGAGTAACTTACTCCCCACAATGCTTGGTGTGAGTTAACACTATTCAAAATATCTGAAGCTAGTGCAAAACAATTTCAGTCTGGATTATTTCAGGTTCCTACTGATCTTGTACAAGATTTGAAGTCAGTGAAAAGTCATAATATTCCACATAGACTTAAGAACTCAGAGCACCATCACAACCCATTACTGATAAAAAAAAATCAGTAATTTTGTGTAAAGAAACTGGGTTTATAATAAAAGATTTCTTTATATGTCAAAGTTCCTTTGTTACAGTTCATGTTTACAAGGACTCCTCTATCAGTTACTTAAGACCACAGCTGAAACAGAATAAACACTGGAGAAGCAGCAGAACTGCCAATGGATTTCTAAGTTGCCAACCAGGTGTTTATTACAGACTGAAAATGAACTTAACCTCAGCTGTAGTGAGATGTGTCCAGCTCTGCACTCAGCCACAGTCCACTCTCTCTACTTCCTTCTTAAGAAAGAAATTTTGGTTTTTCCCCACCAAATCCAGGCTGTTCTTATGACTCAGAAACATCCATCTGCTCACAAGGAATTGAGACATCCATGGAAATTTGTGTAAACCTTCACAATACGAACATCTGGTAGTGTTCAGTCACACAAGGAACTGAAATGAGTATTTTCTACTGGAGGAAGACCCACCAGCAACCTCTCCAGCAAAACTTGCCTCTCTGAGCAGAGTTTCTTTTCTTTTGGACATGATTTTGTGAAAACTGGAGGCTTGAAGGACTCCACAGCTTTCCCGTGGGATTTCTGGCCAAACAGAAACCTGAAAATCAACATAAATACTGGTTGCTTTAAAAATACTAATGGGGGGGAGAGGAGGTGTGTGTAGAAGCTAAAACCAGAAGAGAAACAGAATAAGCCTTTCTGCAACAAGACAAATATAATCTTATTATTTATAAGTGATACAGCATCAGGTAATCAGGTAAAAAGCATCTGTGTTTCACACTGCTCAAAATTAATTTCACACAAAATAACCTGACTGTTTCATGTCAAAAACTGATCTTTGCAAAAGGTGCTATGGGATCCACTTTACTCAAACTCACAATAAAACAATCTTACTATTCCACAAAATCTAAGTTTTCCCATTTGAAGTATTTACATGTCATTACTGAGTGACCATGAAATCATTTATTTGGCAAGAACAAAGGAGTTGGTTATCTTCTAAACGTTAGGTGAAAACTAAAAAGTGGATTCCACTAATCTGTCCAGTGCCTGGGACAGATGAGTAAATATAGTTTAAAAAAAAAAAATCACTCCTTGCTCTCCAGATTTATTGGCACTCACACCACCACCACCCATATACCATCTATCTTCCCACCTCCAGCACAAACCACCTTCATTTCAGAGGAAAAAGCTGCTGTTTTATGCAACAAAGCCATACAAATATTGAATATATTTGATAAAATCCTGGTATTATCAGGCAGTAACTCCTAAATTTGGACTACAACAAACAGACCAGGAAAAAGTAACAACTGACCTCCACAAATTTAGCCTTGTTTTCTACAGTCTGATGTTTTCTGAGCACTAAGCTTTTCTATTTGTGGAAATGACACAAACAATGAAGCGCATTTGCTATTTATTCTGAGTTTCTCCTTTGCTTTCCAACCAGGGCACTTTCCTGATTTTACTTGGTGGATGTGTCCACTTGATTTTACCTGCTGACTCCTTCCTCGAGGTCCCACCTTCCTGACCACACCAGGACACTGAATTTCATTGTACAGATCCTGCTGGGTTGTATATGATGAACCAGAAAAAATACTATAATGTACATCCCCCACAGGCAAAAAAAATCAAAGAAATCCTGAGGTCTCTGAAACAAAAGAAGTATAGGGATAGGCTGATATTTTCCCTTCACAGACATGGCCATTCTTGACATTACATCTCTTTTAATGCTTTTGCAATGTTTTTCTCCCTGGAACCATTCTTCTCTTAGATTTAGGTTAGAAGAATTTAGGAGTAACTTGAAAGAATCCTAATAATTTAATAGTCAAACTTCACTTACTGGTCAAGAAGCCTTCACTTTACTCTTAAAATACATTATTATTACTAAAATACAATAAAAGTTCCCCTGCTTTCTTCAGCTTCCTCAGAAAATAGTATTCCTAAATCAAAGCTTTTTCTGGCAGGCTCACATAATTTGGTTCCAAGCACAGGATAAGATTTTCACTGTTAAAAGAAATGGATTACAGGCTGACACCTGCTTTAACAAGAATTTTCAACTTCATAAACACTGTAAGTGTGTGACAAATGTGCTAGAATGTGCATGAGTCACTTACTGGGAGAACTTAATATATTAATTATAAATATCTATCAACTTAATTGAAGGAAAGTATTTTCTCCTTGTGTTTGGCCACCACTTCTACACTTAGTGGAGTGTGTTTGAGACTCATCCTTAAGAGCTGGGCATCCCAAATATGCCTGGGACTCTGGTAATTTCAGACCAAGAGCATAACAAAGTTGTAAGAAGCAGAAACCCTTCAAAGTCACCCAGTTTGATAGGTTTCAAGTACCATTTAAGACCCAATCAGCTTCTGCAGATTGACTGCTGATAAATTACCACCTCTTTGAATAGCAGAGACTGCTGGCTTGTGAAGTTTATTTTTAACTGATAGTTAACTTTAACTTGCAGTTATATTTTAATTTATAGTTATTTAAAATTTAATTACCATCATGTCACTCAAAGCTTTGTACAGGCTTTCTTTTTTAAATAGTAGACATAAATCAGTGAAATAAATTAAATGCCACTGACTGCTACATAGTTATACAGCAAATTAATGAAATCACTCAGGAGTACACAGGTAATATAGGCATAAATAATACTGAATCCAACAAGTGGGGCAAATGTGCTATCAAACCTGTCATGCAGCCAGGGGGTACACCATGAAAGACAGCTCTCTCCTTATTTTAAGCAGCAGCATCTACACCAACCTCAGTCATTAATCCACATCGCAGCAACTCTGCTGCCTGGGCCATGGCAGTTTTCTCCTGATTTTCATGCAGGTACTTTGATGGCATGCCAGGCTTGTTCTTTGTTCTCTCTCTTTATGACCTCTTTAAATAAATTAAAAATCGCTTTTGTACCTCTTGGGCAGATGCAGCTTCTGTGCAGGAGGCAAAAGCCTCCAGACAAAGTAAGCAGAAGTTAAAGTGACTGTGATCGTATAACTTTAAAGAGAAGAGTAATCCTGTGCCCCGCAAGAGAAGAAAAAGATCTTTGTTGCCAGAGATGAAAATAATTTTAGAAATAGATGCTGAAAACTTTTACCTTTGAACAACTCATCTTTAAAACAGTACCCTATAAGTCAACATAACTCATAAACACAACTATGATAAAAACCTGTAGAAAATAAAACTTCACAATTACAGATTTCCCTGGGCAGCTGCTATTTTTGAGAAAACCGTGAGAAAACTGGGTTTTTTACTCATGGAGAAGTCTCCATAACATTAACAAGAGACATTAATTTTAATTAACATTAAATTGAACAGTAATTAACATTAACCCACCACAGCAGCCACGAAGATTTCCACACTTCAAGGCTGAGTTTTGGAAAGCCCACATTACTCCCTGAGGACTTGTGGAGGACTTTTCCTGGAGCTTTCTTGCCTTTGTGGCTGCCATTCCCAGCCCAAACTTGTGTGGAACAACCCTTCTTTACAGGCATTCTGTCACCTAACCTCACAATGCCACTATTTAAATGCCAAGGTGGCAAATGTGCCCTAACTGAGAACTCTGAGTAACCCCAAAAACCACAGCACACAGAGGTTGTGATCCCCTAAAGCAAAAGCCTTTCCTCTCAATCTCTGCTGATCTAATTCACAAGCTATGGAAAAATATACTGAATTCCAAGAGTAGTAAATTTCCAGAGTGAAACAAAATAAAATGAATAATTTTCTGAATAAAATGTAATTGTATTTTGTATTTCACTCCTTGTGACCAGGGGTCTTCTTTCTGAATCCCAGGAACATGAACTCTGTCATGCTAACACAGTCCTGAAATGGATATTGCAGCTAATTCCTGACTATGTAAATAACCTGTCCATTTATTTTCAGGTTGATGGGTTGATTTTTCCTCCCCTAAAAATGTTATTCAGTCCTACTGCTCACTGTTAAACAGCTTCTGAGTTTCACTAGCGAGGTGCTGCATGTCAGGGGTGGATGGAGTGATCCTTTTATATCAATTAGCAATTACTGTAAAGTGCTTTGGGGTGAAATGCCACAAAGGATTAGAACTTCAAGGGAAGAATAAGCAGCAGGAGCACATGAACTCATAAATGGCATAGATCCTATTTTATATAAATTACCCTAGTAATAAAGAATGAGCAAAAGGTCAGATAAATACAGAAAATGACATCTAAGCAGAGAGGTCTCTAAATAGAATATTTTCCCAAGTACTAGTGTGTCTCTAGGCCAATAGCTCCCTCATCTGAGCATCTGCAACATTCAGTACAGCAATATTCTCCAGTTTTACCACCCTGTGAGTTGATTTCATTCCAGACTGACATAGTGGGAGCTCATAAAATCCATCAGAGGAGAATGAAAATCTCTCTTCTATTTAGCAACAATACCAAATAAACCTCTCTTCTCTTCTCTTCCCAAGACAGGCACCTGTACTCCCTACACACATCTAATCCTAGGCAGTTCACTATTCCTGGAACAGTTTTACATTTCAGTAAGGAATCTGAGAAGAATAAAGACAAAATCTAAACTGCATATGAAGGCTGGAACACTTCAATAAAGTAACATCATAATATATATTTGAGCAGCCTTGCAATTGAAGCTGTTGTAGTTTCTAAAGAAAACTCATATCCTATTCCTGCATTTTCAAATCATAACAATCATTCATTAGCTGTAAGAGACAAATCACAGTACTTTGTCCAAAACGTGTAAAAGGAAAACAAAAAAATGGATCATTTATAAGAACAATTAATTTGTTCTGCCACTAATACACCAGATCTACATTTCATTAAACAGCAGCAAAATGCTGAAATGAAAAAATTTTACTGTTCATACCTAGAATTAGAAAGCCATGGAAATTAAGAATTATCTGACTACAACTTGACCAAGGAAAGCAGGAAAAAATATACCTAGCAAAGATACAGCAAGTCACATTCTTATTTTAGTAATGCATTCAATATTCCAGGTAAGAGTAATATATGATATATAATTAGCAATATAACTTTTACAGCACCAACAGTTCATGTACCAGCTCTCCTAGCTTGTGTTTATCCTAATAAAACTTTTCACTTAACACAAAAAATTATATATAGACACAAAAATTATACATAGACCTTAGTGGAACATTTTAAAGTAGTCCCCACGCATGCAACTAAATTCTCCATTAGTAGCATGCTAAATACTTCTCTTTTATTTGATTTCTTGCTTATGCTTTCTAAGCTACAATCACTACAGTTAACAAAATTCCTCAAAACCTGTAAAATAAACTAATTTTCTTTGCATTTCTATGCAAAAGCTGACCCAAAGCCATTTAGCCTGATTTCCAGGCAGTGCATATATACAATTTCTACATCATTAACTCGAATTCCTATGTATCTAAATGTCTTGCAGTTCTGCTGGCTAAGCATTAGTTCATTCATGGTGTCAAAAATGCTACCTTTTATACAGATATTTTACTTGTTCAGTTATGAAATGCACAGATACTGCAGCTGAATGAAAAAAAGATAAACAGCATACAAAAAAAAAATCTTAAAACTGCTTCTCCTGGGGATTCAAATTTACTCTTTTTAAGTGTGTACGTTCAAATTCATACCTAAAAACCACAATTATTTTCTTGTGCCTATATTTATATTTTATAAATATTTATGTTTAAATATATTTTATATATAGTTTTTTATCTTCTTAATGTATTTTATATTTGTATATGGCATTTAATTCCACATAACTATGAAATTGCAACACAGTCTTGCAATATCCTGTATGCAGATGAAACAGCTATGAAGGAAAAGGCAGAAAGGGGGAAAAAAAAAATCATAAATGAGAAAGAGCAATCTCTTTCTAGAGCAGAAAACTGCAAGTCAGCAGATAAAAATTTCCCAATTCTTTCAGAGGCTGACTGTTTTAGCACAAATTAGAAACAAGTCCTCCTATGACTTTTTGTAACTCTAAATCAGGTAATACTTCTCCCTGACCTCAGAGATGCTTCATTGGCTAATATTTACAGGCATTCCTGTCTGTAGATGGGGCAGCCTCTGGATTTGATGATAACAAAGCACTGAACAAGCTTTCTACAGGCAGTACTTCTCATACGAATAATGCAACACGGATATTTCTCAACAAAAATCTAGACTAGAAACCTCAAACATAGACCAATTCCATTTTTTTGCTGAGTGGTTAACACTGGCTTGAGGTGAAACTTGTTGAATGCCAGAGCAATGTCACCAAAAGCATTGTTACCCCATGGGATGTTGGAAAGCATTTGTGCTGAAATGGAATTTAGGTGTGACAAACATTCCCTGTCCCCAGCACTGCTGCCCTGCTCTGTCCTCTGCATCATCTCCCAGCTCCTGCCTCCTAAAAATCCACCCAAATCTGCAGGAAATGTGTTTTCCTGGGACAGAAGCCCAGGGAAGACCTTCTGGCAGATGGCCTGGGCAAGCTTCAGCCTCTGTGTCCTCTTTTTCCATTTATTCTTGAAGTCTGAAATGTTCACACATTTTTTAGAATCTCCAACAAAATGAGCAAGCCAAACCTCAGAATGAGTCATGTCTTAAGATGCATGAGTTGAAAGCAAATTGCATTAAAAAAAACATTTGCAGTGTGTACAGACTGCATTCTCTGCTCAGGTACAACTGTATTTTGAATTTTTTTTTTTTTTTCCCAACACGAAGCTCACACAGAAGGGTTTTAATGTCTCATCAGCATCAGATAACTTCTCCCTCAACTTTCTCTATGGATCTATGCAAACTTATTATAATGTATTTAAATGTGTTAATCTTAGATCATATGTGAACCAGTAATTTATATTGTTACGTTCTGAAGCCTTCAAATACACTTCTGAGTTTGGAAAAGCTTCTGTAGATGAAATTGCTCTTGCTCACTTCTTTAATTTCTGCTTTTGATAAAAAGTGAAAGTGCAGTAACACAAGAAAGGAAATGCTGTCCAAAATAGTAGGGCATTTTATGGAAAAAAAAAAGCTGATTTATGATGTGGCTTCTGTTAATTTCTGCTATACTTAATAGCCAATTCCACCTTTCAGTTGCATATTTTCCATTAAATATTTGGGAGCTTGTTAGCTGCAGCTGATACCAACAGAACACCAGCAAAAATCCCAGATTCTGACTCCTTTGCTAACTGGCTGATTAAAAGTAATATTAACAGTAAAACAAGCAAAGAGTTATACATGAAACAAACTAGGAAATTTTAAAAAGTCAAGATATCAGTCTGCAGGAAAACAAGATAAAAACAAGGCAGCAATTTTATTTACAGGAATTTTGCTCCATTAACTGAAGAGCAAAGACACTCTGAAGTTTTCATATCACAGTTAAATAATCGACCTTCAGAACACCAAAAACCTGCACCACACATCACACAGTTGCTATGGCAATTCTTCATTTCCAATGAACAAAATAAGTGAACGACCAACACAGCCTCTGTGTTAAGCAAACAGCACACCTGCAGGTTTGGAAATTGGGGCTAGCATATAGTTTGTATATGTATACATACAAAAACCATACAGTAGTATATACATACAAAAACCATACAGTAGTATATACATACAAAACCATACAGTAGTATATACATACAAAAACCATACAGTAGTATATACATACAAAAACCATATAGTAATATAACTATATAAACCATATAGTAATATAGAGAGATAAAAACCATATCGCATGCATAGATAAAAAACATAGTGTATATACATAAAAAACATAGCATGCATACATAAAAAACATCGTATATATAAAAACATATCGTCTATAAAAAACCATGGTATATATCTATAAAAACATATAGTATATATGATATTTATCTATAAAAGTAGATAGATATAGTATATTGATACAATAAAGTATGTAGATATTGTATATATAGTGTATATATACTACATGTATAAAAACATATAGTACATAGATAAAAACATATATAGTTTTTATATAGATAAAAACCATATAGTATATGTATAAAAACATAGTATGCATACATAAAAAACATAGCATATAGATAAAAAACATAGTCTATAAAAAACATAGTATATATGTATAAAAATCTTAGTATATATCTATAACAAATATATAGTATATATAAAAACAGAGTATATAGAAACATATAGTATATATAAAACCAGTACATACATAAAAACATATAGTATATATGTATAAAAACATACCATATATATAAAAACATATAGTGTATATATATAAAAATTATCATTTATATATATAAAAAACATAGTTCATATGTAAAAAACCATATATAGGGTTCTTATATATTTATATATATTTTATATGTATTTATATTTATATATAAATATGTATTTTATATTTTTTTATATAAACCCATATATATATAAAAACACCATAATATATATAGTTTACATATATAAAACCCATATAGTTTATATAGTATAATGTGTGTATATTTAACATATAGTATACAGTGTGTATGTATAACATAACCTATCAGTCCACCAAAACCAGAGCTTGGCATTTCTCAAGTCCTCAGCTCCAGGTGCTCTTAGCTCTGCTCCCAGCCCCTGTTCAAGGCTTGTAAATCTCTCCTAATACCCTGCTCCAGGTGTGATCCCACGCAGCACTTTGCAGAATTAACTCAAGCACTGAGATTTGTCTTTCCACATTAAAACCTTGTCCTGCTGTGTGCCTGCAGCCCAGCTTCTGCTCTGTCCAAGGCAGGCTAAAGCCCAGCTGGTGGCACTGCCAGCCTGCCTTTGTCCCTGCTGTCCCCCCTGCCCCAAAGCCCTGCCATGCTGGAGCTTCTGCCTTCACACCAAACGCTGCACTGCAGCTCCTCAGAAATATCCCCATTCCTGGGCAGGGACACCAATTTCTGGGCATTTCACCGAGTGTTATGGCTGGGTGTGGGTTTTTGAGGTAGCAGCTGTAGGCAGCAGGGTCCTGGCACAGCAGTTTCCCTCTTAGAAACAAACACACCAAGTGCAGGCAACAGCTACCAGCATCCATCCCCCTCTGTCTCCTGAGCAAGGACTGCAGCAGCACTGACAAGGCACAGGTACACCCCAACTCTTTCCCATAAACAAAGTTGGAATTGTTTAAAAAAACCAAAAAAAACAACCAAAAAGGAATGGGGAAAGGTCTGGGATTGGGAAAAGAAGCAGGGTAAGTAATGGAGCAGAGGTAAAGACAGAGGTGTCATCTTCATTTTCATACACTCAGGGTGCTGTGGTGGTTTTACTTCAAACACCCAAACCCCAGGGAGTCACTTGCTGACTGCCCCCTTGGTGGGATGGGGAGAGAATTTAAGGTGTGAATGAGAAAACCCAAGGGCTGAGATAAACACAGCTTTATAGGTGAAGCAAAAGCCACACCCACAAGGAAATGAAAACAAAGAACACATTTGCCATTCCCAGGGGCAGTGGGAATCAACCATTCCCAGAAAACCAGGGCTCCATCACCCCTAAAGGTGACTTGGAAAGACAAATGCCATCACTCTGGATTTCCCACACACACATTTCCTCTTTCTTCATATGCTGAGCATGAGGCCATAAGATCTGGAACATCCAGACTGGGTTGAGGTTGGGGTCAGCAGTCCTGGCCATGCCCCATCCTGACTCCTTGTGCTCCCCCAGCCCCTCGCTGGTGGGGTGGGTAAGAGGCAGAAAAGGTCTTGACATTGTGTAAACTCTGCTCAGCAATACAAAAATCTCCCAGTATTATCAAAATTTTTCCAGCACAAATCCAAAATACAGCCCCAAACAAGCCACTGTGAAGAAAATTAACTCCATTCCAGCCAAAACCAGCACAGGTGTACAGATCATCAGGACTCATCTCTGAATCTTAGACACACAGCAAAAGCCTACAAGACAGGAAAAGTTAAACCCAAAATAGTGGTGGTATTTTTATGGTTCCAGATGTGTCTAATGATTTGGATTAAAAATCCAAGATATTCAAGACTGGCAGTAATGCCCCATTCACACATAGAGCCACTTCCTCAGGACTGGCCAGCTTACACATATCTCAGGAGAAAGACCAGATCCCAAATATCAGACTGCACAAAACAAGGATGCACATCTCATCTAATGAATTTTTCCTGGAAGATCCCACTTCAATGCCACATATTGCATCCAGTAGAACCTGGGTGCTATTGGAATAGCTGTTCTGGCAGTGGTTTCTGAAGCTATTGCACACACACACCAATAGAGAAGAGGCAAAATCCACAGCAATGCTGCCTGAAACTCTTTCAGGGCTCAAATTTGGAGCCAGGGGAATCAGCAGGAGGTAGTAAGTAGCTAGCCAGCCACCTTCACTGGGAGACTGCTCACAGTATTTGTGCAGTTATATTGTATTATACAATATCTGCATTAAGTAAATACTCAAAATAATCTGTGTGTGGTTACTTCTCTGATCACAGTCCATGTCTGTGAGGATCACACAGGTCCCCAGACTTTGCTTGAACTCTGTTTTTCCTCTGTCCCAACTGGAAAATCTAGCTTTAATTAAAATTTAATTTTTATTTTTAAAATGTAGCCTTAGGGCATCACAGAAGGTGAAACTCCAGAACCTGGGAATACTACTCTGCTTTCATAGGGAATAATGCCAGCACTTCAATACCAGCATGAAAAACAGCACAGCTGAGAAGAAACCTCTTTGCAAACACCTTTCTTTGGTTATTCTCAGTTCACAGGTCAGCAGCTGAGGAAGATTTCAAAAGTTATTGGGAAACTGCTTGGTGTGATACCTTGATTTGTCCCTTGAACAGTACTCAATACCTCCATTATTTCTAATTGTCCTCAGTTTGCCTTAATTGAATTTGCGGTGAGGAGGAAAAAGGGAAAAGGAAAGGAAAAAGGGTCAGCCATGGAAGTGACTGAAGTCAACTCACTACACTAAAATATTAAAAAATTAGGACAAACCAACCCCCCTATTTATGCAGTCAGCAAAACTTCCTGCACTTCAACCATGTCAACAATACTGGAGAAGAATCCCACTTGTGTTATCTTCAGGAGCATGAGGAGAGCAGAGAAAGATCAGATAGGTGTTTCTATCTCCCACAGATCACCCTAGCAATGGCTTTTAATTACAAAATTCATAAATTATATTTCTGTATCTTAAACAACATGGCTAAATAGAAATACATGACTGTCACAGACATATTTTATGAAAAATCCTATTCCCAGGATTTTTCCCCTGAGAAGCTGAGGAGTCTCAAGAAAGAAATGTCAACAATAATTATCTGCTGCTGTGGAATGCAACAGGTGCTTTCTCAATTGGTCAATGTGGATTGTTTCTACTTGATAACCAATCATGGTCCAGCTGTGTGGACTCTCTGAGCAGTCACACAATTTTGTTATAGATTCCTTTTCTATTCTTGCTAGCCTTCTGATGGATCTTTTCTCTCTATCCTTTTTAGTATAGTTTTAATATAGCATTTTAATATAATATATATCATAATATAATAAACCAGCCTTCTGAAACATGGAGTCAAGATTCCACGTCTCTCCCACGTCCTCCTCCCTGTAGAACCCCTCGGGTCCACAGCAACACATGACAGTCCTATTTTATAAACAGAATTTTGGCCTCAAAAGCTATTTATTCCTCTAAATATCTTCCCTCTGGATCCCTTCTGTCAGCTATTCCATTTGCACTTTTCTCTTTTACTGCAACCTGGGCTGGTAAAGTTGGAAGGCAGGATAACAGGAAAAATGTTAAAAATTCATTAGGAACAGGAAAAGAATGGAGGGGAAGGGGGCACCCACAAGGAAATTAAAACAAAGAACACATTTTTCATTCCCGGGGACAGGTAGGTGTTCAACCATTCCCAGAAAAATAAGGCTCCATCACCAGGGAAAGGAGGGAAAGAAGGAGGGAAAAAAAAAAAGGAGGGAAATTACATGTATTTTATATATGTATATATAATTATAATTATTAGCCCTCCTCCCCAATATATTACTTCAGATTTTAAATCCAAGAATATTTGGAAACAACAGCCATTAATTTTCAAAATAAAGACAAGCATAACCCAAACTTTTTTATTTCTGCTTGGTTTTTTGGTTTGGTTGGAGTTTTTTGAGGGGTGATTGTTTGGATCATTTTCTTTGGTTTGTTGGGGTGATTTTGCTTGTTTGTTTGGGTTTTTTATTAAAATTCTTGGATATATACATAAAAATTTTGGCCACCTTAGAGACAAACAGCAAAGGAAAACAAACAGAGTATCTTATCAGATTTATACCTAAGTACTGCAGAGCATTAAATTTTTCTTTGTCCTTTGGCTGGTAAGTCAGAGTGAAAAAAGTAATTTTTTTGAAACTGCAAATAATAAAAATAATAGAAAACACTATCTCAGAAAAATGATATTAAACTCTGAGAAGACAAGGTAACAACTCAAAGCCTGGGAAATCAGAGATTAGGCTGCATCAGTAATACAAGAAGTGGAAGGATCTCTCAGAAAATGGGAACAATTGATGGGAAGCCAGGGGTGGAAAGATGCAAGCAGCAGCTTTCTCTTCAAATTATCTTTAATATACGTAAGGGGGAACTGAAACCTCCCACAGAATTCTGGTGTAGGTTGCAGAGATGTGTTCAGACCTTGCTCATTACCTGCCACGGCTGCTGAAATGTTGCTACATTTTATGCACATCTATTTTGATGATGGCTAAAGCAATGCCATCACATACTGCATATTAATTGCTCCCAGGAGACAGCCCTCCCCTCGTTTATAAACTGAATTATCCTGTGCTATCAAAATGCTGCTTGTTCCAAAATCTTCCACTTAACAAATCCATCACCCCAAAAAAAAACCTGAGGCCATCAAGTTTGTGGCTGTGTGTCTGTTATCACAATTCACAGGTAAAAGTTTTCTTTACAGAATCACAGAATAATTTAGCTTCAAAGGGTCTCCAGAAGATACTTGGTTCTGTCCTCTGGCTTGTCCAGTCTAATTTTGAGTCCTTCCAGGGACAGAAACCTTACATATTGTCCCTCCTTACATTCTAGTTTGAAGTCTTCTGTCTTTTCAGGTATTTTATTCTGAGAAAGTAATTTCTAAAATTCTTTAGGATCCTTCAGAATTTAATAAACTCCTATGCAGTAAGAATAAAAGATATTTTTACACTATTTCACTAGTTTAACTAAGAATGATGGAGGGTTTTTTAAAATATATATCTATATATACCTATACAGATTTACAAAGTGGAAACATTAACTTGTGAATAGAATATAAATATCAGTACCTATTAGAGCTATTATGCCACCCTGTTTTCAAATTATTAAAGCTAATTGTATTAAATGATGTCTCAAATAGCATAATGATACCTTGTAAAAAAACATCATTGTTTGATCCAAGTGAAAGGGAACAATAAATACCTAACATTTCCTCTTCACTTCATTTTCTCAAGTTTATTTTTTTTTTCACTGCAGTGGAGAAGTTATGAAGTCTGAATCACAAATATTTAGAATTTTATATATTAAAAATTCAATCATAAAGCTCCACCAAGTGGAAATCCTTAAAACTACACTAAGCAAATTCATGAACAAAAATTCATGTTATAATCACAACCAATACTCACAAACCCAATCATATTCAATGAATAACAAATAGGCCATCCATACCTATAACTCATCATTTTTACCAGTGTACACTAATCACATTATTGATTGTGGTTGGAGGGAAGGATAACTTAAACATCACTAAGATATTTAGTTTTCCCTCTGGTTGGATCTGCTCCTTTGAAACATTCATTTTGTTACATCCAGTGCAGACTAAAATGATCTCTTAACACTGATTTGGCTTTTCAAAAAAGTCACCTTGCTGAAATTGCTTTGGGAACCTTAAAATTTCCCCTTCTTAATAGGCAGTTTTAGTTATTTACACAAATTAACATGCATTGCCATTTTAGGCAGCGTAAGATTCTCGAACCAAGGTAGTTTGTTAAATGCTTTGCTCTCTCTCACTATTGAAATATTCATCATCTGTGTAATTTTAACAGCCTGATAAAAACTGTTAAAAGCATAGTTGTGCTGCCCAGCAGGTAGTGCCATTTTTAATGAAACCATAGCTGCCATAAATAAATGATCAGCTCATGAATTATTCAGAGTGTACCTCGACTTCCATAAGAAAATTTGTTTCAGTGTGGGACTGCAGAACATGCCACGACCACTCTCAGCCAGTAAAAGAATTAGCAGAGAGATATGTCAAGCTAAAGTTTGGTCTCAGAACATTTGAACTTGACTAAAGCACAGAAAAAGTCTTTTTTTTTTTAAATGTACAGAATTCAGAAGGATCCAAACCCACTTGGTATATTTGGTAACACAATGCCTCCCACAGAGCACAGCAGAAATCAACTGGTACCTGGATTTTGAACTGGTACCTGGATTTTGAACTGGTACCTGGATTTTGAAGCAACTCCCTTCCTTCTGAAAGCCCCATCCCAATGTATCTGTGAGGATATTTAACATTTAACACATGCCAGGAGCCTGTTCTCCCAAGGCAGTGTGGGTCAATTCAGAGACCAGCACACAAAATTATCAGCAGAGAACCCAAGAGCCACAAGCACTTTGGGAAGGCCAAACACCATCACACATCAGTGTATTAACATTTAGTTCAGACCACATGAGCCTTTTGGAGGGAACTGCAGCCACATTTACTGATACAGATTGAGCTTTGCTTAAAGGCTCAATCCTTTGGCTCTGGTTTGGTTTTGCATTTCCTTGCTCTGGTTTTGTTTTCCAGTCCTTAGGTTCCCACAAATACTACTCCCTTATCATGAAGGGGAAGCGTTTTCTACACTGTCACTCTCCAGGCAACGTGTGAACCTTAAAATGGTGAATAATAAATGATCCAATTAACTACAGGTGATGCCTTAGGATTTAGCTTTTCTATTTTTCAGATCCTGTACTGCTTTAGTGTACAACTAAACTCCATGGCCTGTCAGCTGCTGTTCTCCCATTTCATTCAGACAGAACCATTCATCTCTTGGCCTGAAACTCAAGGACACCTCATTCTCTCAGGCCCCTAGAAATGTAAACAGCAGTGAATTGGGGGGGACAAACTTGGAGTAAATTACCTGAAATTCATTACCTGCAACTGTAAATTGGAGGGTTTATCTCCGATATTGGACCAAACTTGTAACTGTATGAAAAACTCGTGACTCTCATCCATCTCTGAGGCTTTGACTGCCCAAGGTGCACCTATTGAAGGCATTCAATAAATATCCACTTTTATCCTCTTAATTTTTTCTAGCCTCTGCTTCAGGCAACCACTCCAAGGCATCACAGGTTGGTCAGAATAACATCACTGCAAAGCTGAATCATGGCAAGGTGCACAGAGGACTAAAGCACAGCAGGAGAATTAAAAACAACCAACACAGTAGTGTGGAAAGCAGAGCTTGGGAAGCTGTTTAAAATACAGGAAAGGTAACAGGGCTGACACTAACCATGGTCTGTAACAAATGTGACTGCATGGTATTTTCTTTAAAGCATGGCATTTCTATAGTGACATTTGTCACTACACAAAAATTCACCACAAAGGCTGAGAACCAGTGAAGAGAGATCAGAAGAAATATGTTAATGTGGAATTATTTATGAGGGATATTTTAGTAGTCTGAGAGACTTTGGGCCAGTGCTGCTATTTTTATCAATGACTAGAAGAAAATGGGTAGATATAATACCACTGGTAGCAATATATTTAATATCACTGTAACAGAAGCCATTGGCTTGTGCCATATCGGTTACAAAAGCCAGCTAATCCACTGAAATGCTAATTTGATAATATAAGATGCAGATCACTTTTAAGATGGCAGCCTCATCCACAGCCTAAAAAACCCACAAATAATTACATTATTTGGAGGTAATGATTAGTAAAAACCAGAAAATTAATTCTTAGAGCAAAACTTGCTTTATACAAACAGCAAAAATCCTGAGGAGATGCAGGGATGAGAGTGAATCAATGCAAAGAACTGAAGCTACCCCTTTTACAGTGCTGCTTTAACAGATATTTATTTA
>VYZP01080004.1:67427-110478 GCA_013400635.1 Hypocryptadius cinnamomeus | reverse complement strand
AAATTGTGTGATGTTAAGGAGGAAACAGGATTTATGTAGTAGCAGTTAATTGCCAGATGACAGCATTTTGCACTTGAACGTTGTTGGTGAACTTAAGAATAAACTGTTTTAATGGAGAACAGTGTTTAAACTGCTAAACCAAGAGAGGGGCAATGTCTGTCATTTTATGACCTTAACTTGTATTTCAGTCTTCCACATATTATCAGCAGAATGGGAAAATCAGAGCAGGTGGATGTTAACATCTTCTGTTTGGTGGCCATAGACTTCTACCGACACCAGATCGATGAGGAGTTGGATCGGAGAGCCTTCCAGTCGGTGTTTGAGGTGGTAGCATCTCCAGGAACCCCATACCATCGCCTGCTGACGTGTTTGCAAAATGTCCACAAGGTCACAGCATGTTGAACATCCTGATGTGTAGTGGAACTGCATGACTATTGTTGGAATATGAGTTATGAGGAATGCAAGATCAAGAAAATACCTGGGGTTGCATTTGTGATAAATACGGACCTGTCAGTTTTCCTTCCAGCATGCATGGACAAGTGCTCTGCAGCACTGGAAATCACCTGAAAAGTCAAGTGTAGTTGTTGTTGACACCAAGCACCTCTAAGTGGAATGAAGTATGTCAGTGTTTTTCAAGTGATGTTGAGGACTAAAGAAGCCACACATCCAAGCTGTAAAATATGAGCTAGTACCACATGCAAGGTATCTGGTATTCCTCTTCTTCCCAATATGCAGCTGAAGCCACTGTGGTGCAGCCAGTAAGACACTGACAGACTGTTATTGCAACGTGCAGTCATTAGCCAGCTTCATAGTTTTATGTACCTGTATATACTGTTGTGTAGTACAGAATAGAATTTGTTTCCTAATGTCTCTCCTAAACAAGGAAAAGAGAAAATGGCTTTTATGATTTACCCTTCCAGCATGTAATTTCTCTCTCTGGAATTTCTGATATCCAGTGGTGTATGTGTTGGTGATACCAGAGATATAGTGCACATACGTAACCACGCGTTTTTCTTTTTTCTTCTCAGGATTTCAAATTTGAGTACAGTATATCAGTGAAAAAAGAAATTTTAACTTAAATATTTCTATATTATGTACAGTATGTAAAATTGTAAGATGTGTGGTGCATGAGCTGTGCTGTAATTGGAGATGAACAAAAGCCATGCTACTGAATGTCTTGACATCTGTATTGTCCTCATTTTTTTCCTCATTCTTGAATTCATGTTCTTTTCGGAAATCCATCTTAATGTACAGATTACATCTTGTTTTGCATCTCACTTTTTCTTAAAGTGCTTTAAAACTGGAATATGTTGATTAATTTGTCTTGAGAAACTGTACTAAGGAGGCATTCTTGTGATCCACTTTACTGTAGCTTCTTTTTAATTATTTTGAGACATAATGGTAAAAAAGAGGACTAGTCACTCTGGATCAAACTTTAGATACTTAAGAAACTGCTCTTATTTGCTGCACAGCATTTTAAGAGACAAAATGGTGCAAGCTCCCCAGTAGTCAACAACTATTTGACCTTTCCTAACTGAGACCATGGAGTCATCTGGACCACTCCCATGTAAACAAATATGTGGTAGCAGTAAAGAATCAGAAGGCTGCTGTGGTCTACTTTGGGACTGGCTAAAGTGTTAGATTACACAACCTCTTTTATTACCTGTTGTATCCATGATGCTTTAGACACAAACACAAATATCCATGAATTTCAGGACACTACACAGGGCCAGATTTAGCTTTTACTCACCACCCAGGGAATGACATTGATTCCTAAGCTTTACATGAGGAAATCTAGCACAGCATTTGTCTTTAGTTGTATTTAAGTCTTTCATTATAGAGAATTTATACCTTGGTTCTCAGTCAGATCCTACATTCAACCTCTCTTCATTTTCTTACCACACCTTTTGGTGACACTTGGAAAAATGAGATAGTGTTGTCAGGAGGAGCATGTACTGTATGTATTTCTGTATATAATGTATATGTTGAAATTATACACATGTGACAACATTTAATGTATACAGATGTGTATATTTGTATTTATTAAACCCATGTATTTAAACTAATTCCAATCTAGACCAAAAATTGTTGCTTCTGCCCATAAATTGATTACAAAGGAATTGTCACTGGTGTCTCTTCCTTTTAGAAACTGGTAGAGGAAATTGATAGTATGGGCAGTAGAAACAACTGTAGATGTTGCTGTATTTAGCTCTCTACAGGTCTTATTATCTAGAGCAATTATTTCTGTCCTTAGTTGGGTTACTCTTCTTCCTTGGGCCACAGCACTGTGGTGATTTTTAAAAGAAACTGAACAGGATTTCAGAAAAAGGTTTAATAAAATAGATACTGTTTGAAAGTTTTTGAGTTATATTGGAAATTATCTTAATTCTGATAAAAGTCTAATTGCAGACAGTGAGATATAATGCCCTGTGTTTGCATTAAGGGGTAGTATAGATCACTCTTCCCTTTTGTAATCACCAATAATCATTTTGTACTGTAAACCCACACACCAGTCAGTTTTTGTATGATATATAGTTTAAGTGAAGATATTTTTGTAAGCTATTTTCCAGAATTTAAAATAGATTTTAATATATTTTTTAAGCATCAGGTTAGTCAATCTCACCATATAACAGTATGTATTGTGTTATGAAACTGTTAAATTCTTCATAATTTTAAGCTCCTCATGATTAACACAGACCAGCTGATTACTTTACCTTGGGATCACAGGAGCTAGACCCTTTAGGAAACTTTCCAAACCAGCTTGGGACTTGCTATAGCATCTTTCAAGCCAGTGAAGAAATACATTGAATTAAGCAGTCAGCACAGCTGGGTGAAGAACACCAGATGTGACAGACTCCCATTCCTCAAATGCCTCTTGCCAGCCTTAGAGCAAGTATTTGCATTACCTGTATCAAGACAAGTTCTAGAGCTGATGCACTCAGTTCTAACCTCACACAGATTCACTAGTAATGACTTCATCTGTTTTAACCTCTCTTGGAGATTTGTTGTAGTGTATACACCTCCTGTAATGTGTCCCAAGTGTCTAAAGAAGGGCACCTCCTCTTAGGAAATTCTCTGTGACCTGAAGGAGTTGTAGCTTAAGGGTTTTCCTAGTGTGGGAGCACACTGAAGTAGTGCTTCAGTTCAGACATTTCACTGCAGCACACTTTCCTGTCTTCTTCCTAGACATTCTTTCCACACCCTCATTTCTTTGGGGATGAAATCATACTCAAAATCACTCCTGTCTGCTTTTAGTGACACGAGCCACGAGGTGTGCCATAGGGGTAGTAACAGCAGAACAGGCCATTAAGGGATTCTGATGTTGGATTTAAAGGAAATAAAAATACTGCTTGTCCTTTGAGACTGACTCTATGCAAGATTTTATTTCACAGAGTGTTTTTAACTTGCTGTTAACAGAAAGCTAATTCTGAAAATCAGGCTGTTCATTTTTTCATTGAGATCAGGGTAGAAATGTGTTTGGTCTTTAGACATACATTTGTTGTCCTGGCTAAACAAAGCAGACAGCATCTTTAATGTGCTTTGCAGTAAAAGTGGCTTCTTTGCAGCCTTACAAGATGAGAGGTATGGCATGACTGGGAGCATACTTGAGACAGATTAATATTTAAAACTTCAGTTACAATTCAGTTGTCAAAGAAACTGCATTACTAAATCTATAATGTGGCCCTCCCCTAAGAACACTGTATGCCAGCCAACTTGTCACAAATAGCTTTTGGACCAGCTACCCACTGGCCCATTAAATAAAGTTTGCTTTGTGTTTCATTTCAGCCTGCCCCCTTCCTTGCACTGAGTGCAAGAGTGAGGAGTTGCAAACGACAACTTATTGTAAAGCTGTTCATATTTGTGGGATTCAAAGTATTTTCTTTACTATTTATGTTGTTTTCCAGTTGCAATTGAATGTGAGTTTATTTAAATCTTCTCTGAAGTGTATACTCAGATGTCATTTCTTGCCTAAAGCACCTAGTAAATGATTGTGTGTTACTTTTGCTTTGGTAGGAATGCCTTCTTAGCACCAAGACATTGCTTGTTTTTTAACCACCAGCAGCATTCCAAAAGCACTGAGTAATGACTGAACAGATTTAGGTCAAATGAAGGGACAAGTGGAACCTTTTGGGTTAAAAGTAATTTGTTGATATCTAGTAGATTTGCCTTAAGAGAATTCTGTCTTGCCATTCTCCTTTTTCAGTGGCTGTAAACTATATAGCAAATAAGGAGGTTGTGTTAAAAACACTGCAAAGACAGTTCTCCAAGAGCAGCAGACCTAGTTTGTCTTAGGATTTTGTGGAGCTGTCAGGGCTGAGCATTTATGCTTCCATAATAAAAGAAATTTTAGGGTATAAAGAGCAATAAATAATAGCAATAAGCAGTTTAATTAAATTCAGTCATTCAGGATCTTACCCGGTGGTTGAAAAGGATGGGAGAAGACGGGGAACTAATTGAGTACATTCATTGTGTAAATCAGACTTTTTCCATGTACAATCCCAGCTAAACTTTCTACTGAAGGTAGAAACCAACTGAGTGACAATGGTAGGTGCTTTGCTCTTGAAACAGTTTTGGTTATAAGGACACAATTGACGAAAGTTACAAGAGGGCAAAATACTTTGCTAGTTTTTAAGTAGTTTAAGTGTTTTAAAGTGAAAACAAGCTGCTGTAAAAACTAGAGTAAGCAATGTAGCAAAATTTTGGGAAAATTAATGATGTTAATTTAACCTAATACAGAGATTTTGGGTGAACTCATTGTGCATGCTACCTAAGTATCCATTTAAGAATCTTGAGAATCCCACAGTCATACCCAGGAGAGCTTCTATGGTATATCTTGATAAAGTTTTTAGCTGCATTCGGGTAACTGGGTATAAATGCTGCAGAGCATTTGTGAAGCATGTGCTGCTTTAGTCATGTGCATTTTGTGTGAGCTTATCATTCCCATCAGTCCGTGTATACACACCATCAAGTTGGATAAACTTGACAAGGATAAGGTAACGCACCCTGTGGTGGGATATAGTTTGAGGGCAATGATGAGCAAAAGCTTGGAGCCCCAATCTGAAAAGCAATTGTACTCAAGGGAAAAGAAAAGCATATAATTTTAGATGTATGTTTAAGTTTAAAAAAAAATGCTGAAAATACTGCACATTGAAACTAAAAGAGAAAATAAAATGCAACTATTACTGTAAGTGATTTTTCTCTGGTTATTTAAAAAAAAGGGCTTGATGCATTCTTACTAGAGTTTTTCCCCAGTATTTCTTCTTTCCAGCAACTATCAAATACTGAGTATTATTAAGATATGCAATAATACCTGAACTCTCTGCAAATGTAGCTATGCTGCACAATCACAGTGCTGTTTGCAATTAACCAAGAACTATCACGGCTGAGCTTTTAATTGTATCTAACAGTCATGCTTGCCAAAACTTCTCTGGGATTCTAGATGAGATCAGAAAAGGCAAAATTCAAGTGTACAGCTGTATTTGTGAATGAGAGTGTATTTATCCACAGCAGTCCTGGGGAGGGATAATGTTACACAGGAGAAGAAATGGTTTAACTTGCCGAAGCTTGGTTTCCCAGCTGTTGGGCTTGCATCTTAAAAGAAATTTCTGGGTGGTCCTGCTGCTGAACACTGGAGGATCTCTTGCAGTACTCAACGGCTCACAGACATCTTGTTTTGATTAACTTTGCAGCACTTGGCTGTTCCCTGGAAACTCTGGCATAAAGTTTGAAGTAGTAGCTTAATGTAGAAAGCACGTGCTGGTTTAGTCCCGAGTCAAAGTAACTTCTTTTACATCTTGTTTTTCCTTGTTGGCGTTGGTGGCGGCTGATCCACCGCTGTGTCACCTTTTAGGGTGACCCTGGAGCTGAGGGACAGAGCTGTGCTGTGGTAAGTGCCTTTGTCTGCAGAGCTGGAGACTTGTTTGAGTCATAAAGTCATCTTTTTGTCACTCAGAGAAGAAAAAACATTTAATTTCTGGAAATATTACCCCTAAAGATAAATTGCCAGGCACAGGCAGATAAAGCATTGCACTTAGTAGACTAGAACTTTGTAATTTGCTAGAACTTTTTTGCTTTCCCCACTGCCTTTCCTGTCCTGTATAGGTATTGTGCTTTTTTTCCTACTTTTTAGGCAGTGCAGCTGTAAAGAGTATTGCAGCCATCATTTGGGAATTGGCAGGGCTCCACCCCAGTTACAAGACAAAAGGCTTTGATTGCCTGTAGAATTAAACATAATTGTACCATAAGTTTTGCATAACTGTTTGAAGAGATGAAAAGATTTGTAACTTGTAGGTTTGTTAAAAAGTTGGAAGTAAGAACATGAAAAAGTTCATACAGTTTATATAGAATGTTATCTTTGGAGTGAGCCAAGCCTTCTGCTCTTCTATTGCAGCCATAATTCCACCTTAATTTTGTTTCTGATCTTTCCCATGGTGTACACATCCAAATATGGCAGAGCAGTCCCTTACCCCAGGTGCTGTTTTCTCATCCTTCAAGCTGCAAACGTCATGGGTAGATTTTGATCAAGTGCAACCTTATTGTTTTATCTCATTATTTACATTTTGGAGTTCTTTCAGCCAGGCTGCAGGGTTTGGGCTCCAAGCAAAATGCATCCCTGAGGGCTGGGTTTGACCATGCACCAGATGCCCACAGAGCTGTGAGCCAGATTAAAGGCAGACCATTCAAATACAAGGTTTTTGCTAATCTAGCTCATCTTGAATTATATGCACTGTAAAACTTCAGGTCAGTGTTGAAATAACATCTCAAAATTAGAATCTTAGTCTTTTCCACCCCTTTCTTCCCCTGAGGAAGAGGTACTAAATGTGTTTTCATCCCTGTCTTGCTGTTAAAAGGCTCTAGGATGGAAGCATCTGTCTTGTCCAATGGAAAGGCAAGTGTAAAGCTTGTTAACTTAACTTTTCTTGGTGTGTCTTGTTAATGTTGACATTTCAAGTATCATCTTTGGCATTTGATTTAACATCTATGAAAATAACACAATTCATTGTTTAACTTTTATTTCGGGCAAGTTTGGGCAGATAGTCTTAATTACACTTTGTTCATAGTAATTTTTCTTTGCCTTCTTAACTGCTTCAAACTAGCACTGTTTTAAATGAACCCTGGATGCTGCAGATCTGGGAGGTATTTTTAACTGCTTTCCAGGCTTCTATCCTTCCATCTCTTGGTAATGTGGCTTAAGCTCATGCCTTCTCCTCCTGTCTTCTTTCCTCTGCCTTGGCTGCCAGAGTAAATATTTCACCTGTTGAATGCTTTAAAATAAAAGTTGTGTGTCATCAATAGATTGGTATGTGACTAAGTAACAGAGGATAAGGCTGAGTGATCCAAAGTACCTGGAGTTTGTTAATTAATTGGGAGTCCTGAAGAAGTGAATCTTTAGAAGGGGACCAAATAAACCTGCAACTTTTTTGCTACCTGATGTAGCAATCTAAGAATATTGTTCAGATGTTTATCTTCATCAGTACCAAAATTGAATGCTTTCACAAATGTTTCAATCTGTACTTTTGCTGCTTTACTGCTTTTGTGGTTGTCTTGGGGATGGTTCTCTCTGTGCTCACTGAAGCAACGTATTTATATACTGCAGTTACTTAAATGTGAGCTTGTGGAGAATACCTGTTCCCATTGCAGTGTGATCTGATAATATTATAAAAACAAAAAAGTGAGAAACGTGATCTGGCAGCTGGGAAACTTGCAGGCAGCACTAACAGTAATAGTGAAAGGACCTGCTGCTTCAGAAAACATTATCTGGGACCAAGTCACATTATCAATGGTAAACAGAGGCTTGTATTATGCTGACAGGTTAATTTTCCAACTCTCCCACTGGCCTACTGTGGGGTTTGAGAGTGTCCTTGTGTGGGAAAGATACAGCAAACCTGGTCTGATACGAGTTGAGTTGTCTCAGATGACAGGATTAAGCAAATCTATGCTTCTTAGATCCATAAAAATCCAAACTGCACATTATACCTTTGAAAATAATGATGAATCCAGCAGTGCTGATGGAGCATTGTAAGAAGTCACGTTGAGTTATCGTGTTACACTTGAAAAGATTGCTGCCCCATGGGTACTGGTGAAAGTATGAGGTGCTCAGTTTGTTGCAGTGAGACTTAGAGTGCCCAAAGTTCTTTTGTGTTTTTTTCTGATGGGTTAAATATCATCAAAGTGGTTATTAATTATTAACTTAGTGAGGTCTGCCTCTCCTTTGTCTGTGCTACTTTTGTTCTCAGTTTGACTGCATTAACTCTAGATGAAATATAAATGCCAGTCCCAAACTAACAATGATTAAAGTGTAGTATTCTGTGTAGCTTAATTACATGAAAAAAAAATCAGGACAGGAGATCAAATTTATTATTTTATGTGTACTCAGTCATGTTTTATTGGCTATAAAATCTCATGTAGACAGGATAACTTTAGAAGTTGAGTAGCATAAACAGGAATTTAGCCCTAAATTACATATTTTGAAGAGATTTTCAAAGCCTGTCATGAGATGGGCATTCATTCAAAAGAAAATAATTAGAAGTTAACATTTTAGCAGGGCCCAAAAAGGCGTAGTGAGGAGGGTTGTCTGACATACGTTTTTTCCCTTGCACTTTTCTGCTCTAAAGCTCCAGGATGTGATGCAGGAAGAAAGGAGAGGATTTGTACAGCAGCCTGGTGTATGCTTTTTGTGAGTAAAGGACCTTTTGTCTGCTGAGGGTCAGTTATGGACAGGGAAACGTATCCATGTTTGTTTAAATAAAAATTCAACCACCAGCAGTTGCATGGTTCATTGCTGCCTGTTGCAGGTCATTGCGTTTTCTCTGTGCAAATATGTATGTGTGCAAATATATGATATATCACATATTGTTGTATATCACAATCCAGGCAGTTGGTGGACCTTGAAGAGGTCTCCTTGGAGACCAAACAGCTGTGGTGCACCCAAGGACAGAGAAGCATTTATGACACTTTTAAGGACATTGCAGGACAGAGCCAGGATGGTTCCTCCTGGGAAAGGGAGGCTTCCTGTAATGTGATGGCAAGATTCAGCCCAGGGACCAAGGAATGGTAGGAAACAGCATCTTCTCATTCTTCACCTTCAATGGCTTTGTCCACTTCACCATATTATGCCTGAAAATGTTGAAGGTTCCTGTTATTAAAGGTGTGAGAGCATTTTTTAGGTTGCTCTCAGCTTTTGTGTTTAGCTTTCCCTTGCACTATGGGTTTTTATAGAGCAGCAAGGAAAAAAAAACCATTTTCAGTAGGCTGTGATAGTAAGTTTGTTGAGTTATGAGTGGGTCTTGGGTCTTCAAAGAGACAGAAGCAGTTGTTGTAAAGTTGTTTATTGCATGAATACATCAGCCTCGAAGGCAAAGAGTTCAGAGTATTGAAGTCCATGCTCAGAGCTTTTGGCATAGAGTCCCAATGTTCCCAGCAGCAGCAGCAGAAGCTACTGCCACCTTCTTTGCACCCCAGTATAGGGGGATTTTATTCATGAATCATCCAATCAGCTAAAACCACAATTCTAAAATATTCTTCCTACACCCCTCTGAGCTTAATTGTAATGTGTGAAAGTAGTGTCAGTTCTTACACAAAATTTACCCATATAGTTCTATCTGTTCACACAAATAGTTCTCTCTGATCTATCTAGAAATGCAAGCAATGTTCTGTTGTGTTTTCATTATGGCTGGAGCTAAGTTAATTTTGTGAAAGATATCACTACTGAACTTTAAACTAGGCTTTAGGGCTTTTTACTAGCTAACACAGTCTCTTAAGGCACTTAAGATATATTTCTACTTACTTAAAACTAAAACTTACACTCTTACTTCATGTCTGTGTGCTTTAATATATTTCAGTTTCTCTAAAGGTTCCAATTCAACCCCTGCATTCCTTCTTCTCTCTGAGGGACTCAGAGAGGCTTCTATTTCATGCATTCCAACATAAGTGGAAAGAAGGTTGCAGAACTTGAAACTGCTTCATTTAAAACAGTGGTAGTTTGAAGCAGTTAAGAAGGCCAAGTGTTCTTTTTTCCTTCGACTTAGACCTTGAGTGTTCCTTTATATTTGATTATGAAAAGAATAAATACTTTATTTTTTCTTTGAACTACAGTTTTCCCTGTAAATTACTATTCCAGAGCTAGCCAGAACTGTCTTTCTTCTTTTTATACAGGTGCCTTTCATCCACTTGAGGAAAGCAAATATGCTTTTTTTTCCTCTCCTGAAAATCAAAAATACTAAAAGTTTTTCTCCTTTTTCCAGTAAGAGTTGCATCTCCTCATATTGCTGCATTTTTCTCTAGTGAGAATCTGATGTTTTGAATTTTCACAGGTAATATTCTTGCCTTATTTGGTTTCTTGATCACAGCCAGAAAGTTTCTTCTTTGAAAAGATGCTACTTTTAAGTTACACAGTTTTGATGTACCAGCATTCGTTGCAACATTAAGGCTTATCACACACTGGTTTCCCAGATCCTCCTGCTGGGGGACAGAAGTGATGCTTGTTTCCAGCCCTCAGGAACCTCCTCTGATGGCCACAGCCTGTCTGACATCAGCCAGATTCCTCAGCCCCATGGATGCATCCCACACCACCCTGTGCACTCGTGTATGCCTGTCTTATCCAAATGTTCCCCAGTTCCATTCTCTTCCACTGAGGGTGAGCCTTCGTGGCTCCAGACCTTCCCATGGGTGGAAGAGGGATTCTGGAATCCTCCACCAAATTTGGTGCTCCTGGATACGAGCTTTGGTTTTTCTTTTCCTTTCAAAACCATTCTTTTATTATGCTTTTAGTGCTTCAGAAGAATGCTGAAGCCAGGCTTTTCTCACACAGCCCAGCAGAGTGCAGGCACAGCCCCCAGCCCCACCAGCCCCACGGGCCCCCATCCCTGCAGGTCTGCTCCACGCTGGGGCTCCTGCCAGCTGCCTTTGAGGGACAGCCTGTTGGGGACTGCTGGTGACAGATTAAAACCTGGATTCACAGCCAGGTGCTGAAGTGGCCTCTTCCCGAGGTAAAGGCTTTTGTAGCTTTTCCAGTTAACTTTGAGCACTCCTGCCTTTCCTGCTCACTCGGTTTAGCTTTGACTTTCTTCTCCTTATCTGTCACTAGAGAGTAATTGCCCCTTTCATAAGGACCTTGCTTTAACCTTGAACAGCAGTCCCCGTGGCACCTGATGTGCATTATGAACTATATATACTGATGAAAGAGTGAGGTACAGTCCTAATGTCTTCCTTGATGTTTTCTTTTTAAATCTGTTTCAAGGAGCCCTTTCAGATGGGACATGAAAGCTCCCCATTATTATAAAATACCTTAGGAAATATTTTTGTTTTGAAAAAAAGACATATTTAGAATAGTAGGGTAAAAGAATAGTCTTATCAGGCTGAAGCTGCAATATCCAAGCTGTTTCCAGTTGCTCTTATCTGTCCTTTCATCTGGTTCTAAACATGAAATGAGCATTTCATTATTAAATGCACACAGAGCCTTTCATTCTGGGGGATACTCCTGTACACACTTCAATGGGGATTTTTGCAGTATGTGGTAACTTACAAGCGAAAGGTAGATGTTCTTATGACAATACTCTGGCAGGGAGTGCTGCAACAGGATTCTGTGCTGAAGAGGGAGAACTCTCCTTTCAGGACATGGTTGAGGAGACTCACCAAATCACGGTATGAGTGAGGCTGGAAGGGACCACAGTGGGGCACCTGGTCCCACTCTGCTGGAGCAGGGTCAACCCAGAGCACATGGCACAGGATTGTGTCCAGATGGTTCTGGAATATCTCCAGTGAGGGAGACCCCACACCCTCTCTGTGCAGTCTGTTCCAGTGCTCAGACCAGTAAAGAAGTTCTTCCTCAAATTCAGGTGGAACTTCCTGTGCATCAGTTTCTGCCCACTGCTTCTTGTCCTGTTGCTTGGCACCACTGAGCAGAGCCTGATCCACCCTCTTCACACCCCCCCTGCAGATACTGGCAGACATTGATGGAGTCTCCTCTCAGTTTGAGGCTGAACAGGCTCAGCTCCCTCAGCCTTTCCTTCCAAGAGAGACTCTCCAGAGCCTTCATCATCTTTGTCACTGGATCCACTCCAGGATCTCATGTCCTGAGGAGCCCAGAACTGGACACAGCACTCCAGATGTGTCTCACCAGGGCTGAGCAGAGGGGCAGGATCACCTCCCCTGACCTGCTGGCACTGCTGCTCCTAACTCACCCCAGGACTCCATTGGCCTTCTTAGCCACAAGGACACTCTGCTGGCCCATGGACAGCTTGTGTCCCCCAGGCCCTTCTCTGCAGAGCTGCCTTCCAGCAGGTCAGCCCCCAGCCTGGGCTGCTCCATGGGGTTGTTCCTCCCCAGGTGCAGGACCCTGCATTTGCCCTTGCTGAATTTCAGAAGGTTCCTCTCTGCCCATCTCTCCAGCCTATCGAGGTCCTTCTGAAGGGCTGCACAGTTCCCTGGGGTACTGACCACTCCTCCCAGCTTTGTGTTGGCAGGAAACCTGCAGAGGAGGCATCTGTTCTTTCATCCAGGTCATTGATAAACAAGTTAAACAACACAGGGCCCAGTATAGCACCTTGGGGGACACCACTGGTGACAGGTCTCCAGCTAGACCCTGTGCCACTTTCACAACCCTCTGGGATCTGCCACTCAGCCAGTTCTCAATGCACCTCACTGCCCACAGCTCCTGAGTTTGCCTAGAGGATGTGAGACACGCTGTTGAAAGCCCTGCAGAAGCCAAGGTAGACAAAATCCATTGCTCTCCCCTCAGCCAGACAGGCAGATGTTCCTTTGTAGGAGGCAGTCAGGTGGTCAAGGTTGATTTACCTTTAGTGAATCCATGCTGGCTGCTGATCACCACCTTGTCTTCCATGTGGATATAGGGCCTGGACTCACAGGAATAAATCTGAGTTGTTCTGGAGCAGGTACCTTTTTGTGCTTGCATCCAATGGCAGATGTGAGCTGTTGTATCTATCTGTGGATACAACCAGAAATTCAGAATTGCTTTGTGAGTGGAGGGCACAGTGAAGGCTCCTAGGCTTTCTGCCTCAGCTGGACTTGTAGGAAAAGAAATGGGTGCAGAAACTGGGCTTTATTCAGCTCACAAGAGTAAAGCTGCAGACTGCCAGACATGCAGAAAAAGGAAAAGCAAGAAAAAGGCTAGATGTGTTGTTAAGGGTAATGAGCAGTGCACATTCTCTAGCAGGATTAGGATGGGAACAGGAATAGACTTGCCAAGCTAAGGGAAAATCCTATTTTTGAAAAATGAAGGGAAAAAAATCCATTAATGAGTTTTGATAGGAAAATTGACAAGTATTAACAAGAATCAGGAAAAGTGGCAGTTAAATGGCCAAGCTATGCAAGATGTTAACAAATCTTCAAGATGAACTCAGCAGTGATTAAAGGGAAAAAAAACTTGAGCAAAAATGCTGGAGAGTACTTGTACTTGATGTTAGCTCACTAATGTCTGTGATTGTTGCTGATGGTGTTTGTACAAGTATAAACTGGGCAGATGTGAGCCCAGTGATCCCTGCAGTGCTGCCCTTCTTACAGAATCAAGGCCAGGATGAGAAGTCCCAGTGAGGAGCAGGATGTGTTAGTTCTGCCCCAGCACTGCACTGATGCAGTTGTTTGATAGGGCATGGGTACAGCAAACTTTCTTCTGCCCAGAATATCACATGTGCATTCTCCTGTCCATCCCCCACAGCCTGCAGGGCCTATGGGGAACTTCTGGGAAGGAAAGGAGAATGCAAGCAAAGGAAATTTGTGAGGTAGCTCAGAGACATAATGGAAAGTGTTTTGAGTAGTGCTCCTATGTTTGTGCAAAGGCAAGACACAAAGACACCAAGGGGAGAAAGTAAAATGCAATAAATAAAGTTAGAGAAGAGAAATGCTTTGGGACACAAGTGGTGGCTTGGAGAATCAGACTGTTCAGGTAGGAGCAGTGCAAAGCAGCAGAAATGCTCAGTGAAGAGCACAGCAGTGCCATGTGCTCAGGGAGAGCAGCACTGCTGCCATCAGCACAGAGGGCAGGGATGCAGAGATTCACATGTGGGACTTCCTCTGCCCGTGTGAGAGAAGAGAAACTTGCAGGAAGCTGAGTGGAAGTCGAATGACAGTGTGACTGTTGTGTGGTGAGGACAGAATAAGTGGCATACAGGGTGTTTTGGAATGCCAGCATGCTGGGATTACAGGTCATGCCAAAAATACAGCACTGCTTAATTAATACACGTGAAAGTAGAAACCTACCTATATTAAACTGTGGCCAAGTTGTTTTAGCAATACATATCCAGACAAAACAGATACTAATAATTCATAGAATAGTGAAAGCAGCATCATGAATTCAGTAGTTTCTCTAGGCTGAAACTTTCTTTAGTCACCTCCTGCGTGATGCAATAGCTGTACTTGATTAGCAAAAAATAAATGTGGAGGGAAGGAGGCAGCACAGGAAAACAGATACAGCCCCTGCCTTTGGAGGGCACAGGGGTGAAGGCAGCAGCAGAGAATGGGGTTTTATGCAAGTTCTCCAGGGAAGGCAGGGCTTTCCCATGAAAAGCCTTCTTGACCTGAGGCCAAAGACTTCAACAAAGAAGAGACTTCTGCTCCTGATACTACCTTTTTTTCTCCTCTCTTTTCTTCCCTGAAGAAAAAGAGGGCTGGTGAGTGATCTAAGATTAAAGGTGCAGTGTTGCAATTTTGGGGCATTATGTCAGTTGTGAGAGATCAGACTGCGAATTAGGGGGGAAAAAAGTCAATTCAGAGGCATTACTAGAAACCCCTTTATTAGAAAACCCAGACATAATCTTTGATAAACCCATGAATATTTGCCAAGCAAAAGAAATTCCCTAGTGCACAAGAAAGCTTAAGAGACAGCAGGCAGTGCTCTGAGCATGATGAAAAATTAAAACCATTACAAGAGAGAGACCTGGGGTAGTATGTCCTGCAGAGCTAAAACACTGATCCCCAGGGAGCTGCAATGCAAGCCAAGCAGCAGCCCAGTTCTGGGGGACAAAAGAGGTAAAATCTGGCACAGATTGTGTAGTTTTGCTGCAGGTGTACAGCGTGGGCCAGGAGAGGAGGGCTGGCAGGGAGGGCTCCTTGGCAGGGGGAGCTGATGCTGCTGCAGCAGGAGATCATCAGCCTGAAAGGAAAATTGGGCTCTTGTGGAGCTGGATGCTGTGTGAAAGCCAGTGTGGAGTTAGCAATACTGAAAGGGATTCACAGACAGGAGACAGCAAATAGATTAAATTCAGGGTTAGAGCTGTACATTTATCCCTGCAGAGGGAAGATGGCAACAAGCAGACATAACAAATGGGGAAAGTTACAGTTTGCTTCCTAGGATGTTAAAAGACTGGGTGTCATCCACCTGAATCCATGGGGGAAAATTATTGCTGTGTTTGGGGAGTCTGAGGAACAAGGAGATTGCTTAGCAAGGTGACATAAAGTATCCAGAGAACTCAGTTTTTAGCTCTGATTCTGAGAAAAGGATCAGTCTTAGCTAAACTGACCATTTAGTGGTCAGTTCACAGGTACATTCTTTATACTGTCAGCTCAGGCACTGGAATTACTGTCCAGTACTCTTTGGAGACACACCCTGTGGATGATGCTGTGCCTGATAGCAGTGTCCCAGCAGCCTCCCACTCCAGGCACTGGGATGGTCACAAAGGGAAGGCTGATGCAAACAAGTCTGTGGCCAAATCCAAGCTCTGCCCACCTGCTCCTACAGCTGTACCTGCTTGCTGTCAGCAGTATAAACCCTAGGGACAGCCAGAGCCTCACCCTGGTTTGCTTCCAAGCTGGGCTGCAGCTCTGGGAAGGCTCCTTTCACAGTCTTTCACACAGGGAAAATCTACCAGAAGCCCTAGGAGATGGGGGGTGGAGAGGACAGCAGCTGCCTTTCATCGCGGTGCGGTGCTGGCTGGATTGTGTCCAGGCAGTTTGTTAGCACTGCCTACAGGTACCACCATCCCTACCCTTAGTTACCCACTAGTAAATCTTCTCTGAAGCATTAATATGAATTACTTAAATCTCTTCTGCTGCTTTTGTTTAGCCTGGTTTGGGTTGCCAAGCAGTTTATTACACTTTGCACTAAACCCAGAGCAGCTGTGCAAGGCGACCCCCAGGCCATGCAGCCAGCTCTGGGATGGCAGGCACCAGCCACTGGTGAGTTTGAAAAGGGTTTTGAAATGGTTTGTGAAACCCCCCATCACGTCCTGGTCACCAGTGGACTGCTCCTGCTGAGCCCAGCCTTTGGCTGTGGCTGGGATGATCTCCAGCCAGCTGCAGCGTGGTCAAGCCCAGAGCTACATCACTCTGGTGTGGGGGGAATTCTGCCTCTAGCTCCAGTCAGCATTTCCAAGTCCTGTTAAACCTGAATAACCACAATCCAGGACTTTTGCTTCAAATACATTGAGTGAAAATGAGGGTTCCCAAAGCTCTAGTGAAGTAAATTTGTCTTTTCAGGATAGTGCTTATGCACCAGGATTTTTTTTCCTTTATGAAAGAAATGCATGTATGGATTATAGTTGACAGTGTTAGTGTCTACTCTTAATTTTTATACTTTCACACTGACTACTGCAGATACTTAAAGGTTTGTGTGAAGGGTGTATTTACAGCTATTCACTCCCAGGACTCTCACAGGGAGGTTTCAGTATGCAAAGTTCCCTACCCTCCCATATTCCAACAGCCAGTGACTGCCAGGTCCCATCTGCATTAAAAGTCACATTTGTTTTAAGTTAAGCTTTGAAATCGTTAGTTAAACTAAAGTTAAACTTTGAAATCTATTTAATTTCACTGGTGTAAAACCGTTTGTGGATGCTCCTCTGTGCTTTAATTGAAATCTGATTTGCAGTGTTTTTTCTTTTGGAAAGCTGAATCTGTTTAAGAGTATCCACATGGGTTTGCAATTGGTTTCAATAAATAGAATTAAAACCAGGTTTTGCTTAAATTGCTGCAAGTTTTAATGCAAACAGGGCCTCTGCAAAACTGAAAATCCCCCAATTATTCTGGAGCATTTCTCTGTGAGACTGAACGTTTTCATGAGCGCAGTGTGGACATTCTCCAGTATCCAACCTTTTCCTGAAACAAGCAACCTACTTTGAGTTTAGCAGCCTCTCCCCTGCCCCTGACTGGCTCTTGTGCTTCCAATCAGGCTCAGAGGAAACATTTAAACAAGCAGCCCCTTTGCTCAGCCTCCCTGGCTCTGCTCAGAGCAGGAATCAGCCATGCAACTCAGCCCAGGTAAGGCCACACTTCACCATCCCCATCGCAGCCACGTTACATTTAACAGGTTTTTCCCCTCTGAGTGCCCTGATTTACTCTTTGCCCCCTCACTGCACAAAGAGAGGGGGAGACTGAACCCCTCCGGTGCCCCAGGAAGGCAAAGGCATGGTGAGAGCAATTTGCACACAGCTGCAGCTTCACCTGGTGCAGCTCCCAGCAGCAGCTTCCCTGGAGGAGAGCTGAGGGCTGGGGTGGGAGAGGCTGGGGATGGGATAGGAAAGCTGCCAGGTGCTCTTGGGCCAGCTCAGGTCATTATCCCACCTCTGCACAAGGCTGGTGAGGATACTTTGGGGCTGTGGCAGCTCCCCTGCTCACCCTCTGGTGCAGCTGGGTGCTGTTTTCACCAGCAGTGCGTGATGCAGGGGCAGGGCTGACACCCATGGACGAGCAGATCCTTTGCAAATCCTCAGGAGCACGCACCTCCTAAAAACCTGCTCTCCTCCATTTGCACATGCTGTTAAATTACCCCGATGCCTAAGTGTAATCTGCTGGCTGCCCGTGAATTACTCAACATGGCATGCTGGATCCTTAGCTGCAGGACAGTTTTTCCAGTTGTTTGTTTTGAAAGCTCTTAAGAGCAATATACTATCAGCTGAGGTTTCTAATTAACTCTGAATAGCTAGTCTGCTGCCACTCAAGTGTAATTCTCATTAGCATCTCAGCTAACAAGCTTCAGTGTTTGCCCTCCTAATTAGCTTCTAGTTAGAAGTCTTTCCCTATGCTAAGATGTGCTGTTGTTAATTGCAGTTCCAATTGCTTTTACAGAAACTCCTGAGAGGCTGCTCAGGCTCTGGTTTAATAAAGCCTGATAGGGATCAGTGTCTGGGATACTCACAGCCACAGGTTCTGTGCTCTCCTCTAAGTGTGTGTCTTTACCACATGTTGTGCAGGGAGAAGGGGGGACAGAGCCACAGCTTTTAAAAGCAGTGAGGAAGTATTCTGCCTTTTAAACAGGTGGTAGAACTCGAAATGAGTGTGCTTAGAGCAGAGTGCAACTTTCACAGTTAATACTGCATAAATGGCTTTCCAGGGATTTTTCCCCCCCTGCAGCTGTCCATACAATGGCTAGTTTTCCATGCCCTGGGTTTCTAAGGGTTCCTGAGTGCCCCACAAAATGCCCCATTGCTGCTGCTCTCAAAAGCCGGTGCATTTGTTTGTGGCCCGGACACAGTTTGTCAGGTTGGCTATTCCTTCTGGGCTGCCGGCTCAGGATGGTATTTCTGTGGAATGCTCTCAGGGTTTAATGTATGCCTGCGAGCCGGATTAACCCCTTAGTCCCCACTCAGAGCACTCACAGTTGTGTCAGTGGGCTGGAACTGTGCACCACTCTGGGCTGTGCCGGGGGGACTGGGCTCAGGGGAGCAGGGGCAGGGCAGGGGGATCCCACTGGAGCAGAGGAGAAAGGTGAGTCTGGACTTGCACAGAGCACCTGAAGCTGTCAAGTGCTTGTTCCGTGGAGGTAAATCCGTTCTGTGCCTTTTCAAATCACACATTTGCTTCTCAAAGTGGGGAAAATATTGCTCAGCTTGGAAAGATTTACTAGTAGGCTGTTCCCTGCAGACATGCCCAGAGCCCACCTGTTACCAGCCCCTAAACTGAAACCCACTTTTTCTGAGCCTTCTGAAATGGTTTAACACATCCTGTGCATCCTGCTGCTGTGTGTAGGATAAGAGGCCTGCACTGAAACCAAATACTGAATTTTATCAACTACTGAATTTTATCATGGGGTTCCTGGATCCTTCTACCTTGGTAACTTTTTCCTTCTCTTTTTTAAAATTGAGGGGTAAGGTTTCAATGTTACCAAGACTAAGTTAGAAGGTTAAGGTGGGTCCTTGTCTTGGCAGAATGACTGTAATCCTGTGGTGCTTTATCGTGCTGTGACTGGAGGGTCTAGAGAACCCTTGCATGCAAGCAGAGTCCCCCTGAAGCAACATGCAGGTGTAAGGATGTGCCCCATCAGTCCAATTATGGTATCCAATTATCTTCTAGAAAGAGAGCAACCCTGGTAATGAATGTGCTTATGGTTCATAGCTTCTTAAAAATTTAATTTAAGTATGGACTACTCACACTAATAGCAATAGATTTAATTAGTCATAGGTCTTTCAAATCTGCTTTAGAAAAACATGTAAGAGCTTTAGATGGACCTGGGGTAACTGGGCAAGTTGAAAGGGTGAGAGTGTGTTTACACAATGTTGCATGTCTGGTGCTGTTCATATCAGGTCTAATATTCTGGTACCAAATGATTCATTATAATTTTTTCAGCTGTAAAAAAAATTAGAATTTAAAACACAGTCCTTGATGAGAAGCTGAATTTCTTGATTTGACTTCCTGTATCCAATTAATGTGTTGGAAAGTGGGAGTAATGATGGTGAGCAAATCTCAGTGTTTGAATCTATTTCAGTTATGTATCAAAGAGGCATATTTAAATGAGCTACTTAACCTCTGTTATCCATAAAACTGGATTCCAAATCACAAATATGTCATTTACTGTGCTGTACTTCAGTTACAGATGGCACCATAAAGTGAAGCACATGATATGATAGAAGTTTTTTTAGAAGCTTTAAAGTAAGACTTGAGTTTAGATTTAGGGAAAGAAAAGAAACATTTCCAATGAAGTATCTGTAGAGTAAGTATTAAATACAGATAAAGACAAGGGATTGATCAAAGGTAGCAGAAAGAAGAATTCAGAACAAAGGGTTATTTTGGTAAAGCAGAGGAAGGCATAAAGCATTAAAGTGAAAGTTTCTAAATGTACCATCTATGTCCAGCTACTGAGGGGCTTTATTTTCAGAGGAAAAAACCCCAAACCAATCAAAAGTGCTCTTTCAGATCAAAACTGTGCAGATGCTACTGCCATGTTAGGGTGAGCTGTCAGACATGAATTTGTGTGTCCTGCATATTTTACCCTTTTGTGATAATAATGTAATTCCTTCTTGTAGCAATGTCCACTTTGTGAGGACTTTGATGCTCTTAATTTCTGTGAGAAAAAACACCAGAGACCACAAGAGCCTGGGCTGTAACAAATACTGCCCTTGCAAATTGCTGAAGAGACAAAGCCAAGTGTGGAGGGCATCTCATGATCTCTGTCCTCTTGTACATGGTCTGCCCTAAGTATTTTTGTCAGCAAACCAGTTAGTAGTGCTGGCTTATTGCCAGATTTGTCACATAAACTGTTTTTCTTGATGTGATTATAAGCTAAATTGGTGTCATGATCTTTTTTCTTAAGGCAAGCAATAAATTAAATTGTGGGATAGAAAAATGGTGACAAAGTACCATTTATGCTGACAGCATGGAAATAATAATGTTGAAACAACTCATAAACACACTGTTTGAGTAGGTCCCTCTACCTTGACTCTGTTTGGTTCAGAAAACATTCATGAGGTTGTTTGAGTCTGGAAATGGAAAGGATCTTCTAATCCTAATAGTTCTTTCTTCTAGCAAGGCTGATCCAGGCAGTTTCTTACAGCAGAACATTGCACAGATCGTTAGAGAGGGCATCCCCTTAATTATTTATACTACACATACCAGGTGTGCTGATTATGAAATTTCCCTTGAGGCTTCAGAAGGAAATGAAATCCTAATAAATGCATGAGATAGTGGAACAATGCTAGAATCTCCTGGATGGAAATCAGTCCTCCTTACAGTGCTTTTTAGAAAGCATTACAAAAGCTAATCTTCTTAGGCTTGTCATCCAAACTATCCTGGAGGTGTGAAGAAACTGCCCTTCCATGGAACTCCAGCTCTCTGGTGGGGAACAAAGGAAAAAAGGCTGGAGGAATACACTTCTTGTCTTGGGGAGGTGGGAGGTGGCAGTGCTGATGCTGATGTTGAGTGTGTTTTTGGTTGGTGTCATTGCACAGTGATGACTGAAACGTGGTCATGAAACTGTCTGGAAAATTCTCCATCAAAATGCTGGCTGAGAAAATGTGAGGACTCTGTTTTGGAAATATGAGCTGCCCTTGCCTTGGCAAGTGGAGCAATTTAATTTGGAGGAGAGACTGGTGTTTGTTTGAGAGGTTTGTTATCCAGAGACATCAGTGAAGTCCAAGGGAAGAAAGGACCTTTTTCTGCAGAGGTAAACGGAGAAATACCAAAGACACTGAATTGAGGACCAGAAAAGGAGAGAGACCCTGATGTGAGAGACAACAGGGAAAGCAACACAGGAGTGTGAAACAACATAAAATTGTTCTATGAGTCTGTGATTTAATGTAATGGGGAAAAGGACAATGCTGAGCAATGTGCAATGAGCATGACAAACTCAGTTCTCTTCTCCCTGTGCCAGCAATACAATTTTTATGAGGTGGAATAGGTAAATATGTGAATGATTATATGAATTTTGCTGTTCAAAGGAGCAGCTAAAAGGGTAAGATACTTGCAGAGAACAGGCAGCAGGTGAGAAAACTTTATAATATGAGCTCAAAGAAGCATGTATCCTCTTCCATCAAAAGGATTGAGGAGGGCTCTGAAAAGCTGGTGGTGTTCAGTAGAAGAGCAGAATGATGTTAAGAGTGCAAAGACTTTCAGAAAGTGGAGGTTGTGTTTGAACAGAGAAAATAGAAAAGAGCACACAGGCAAGTTAAATAAGGCAAGTTAAACAAGGCAGGTAAAATCAATTTTGAGGAGCAACTTGCAAAACTCATCAAAACAATGAGGAAAACCCCTTCAAACACATGAAGGGCAGGGAGCCTGTCCATCAGCAGGCTTGATAGGCAATTGCAGTGTAATAACACTCAAAGTACACAGGGCTGTTACAGCAAGGCTAAATAAATCTTTGCTTTGCTGTTCATTATAAAACATCTCAAGTAACTATATTTTCTGGAGAATTTTGGTATCTGAAAGTATTTAAAAGTGTGTTTTAAACTGAAGTGTCAGCAGAACAGGTTTAGAACAATTGGATAAATGCGTAATACTGTTGATAAAAATAGGTGGTAGCCATGGTAGCCACCCAAGAGTCCCAAATGTGGAGTTTTTAAATTAATGGTTTCCTTTGATATGAACTAAATCATTGATGTGGCAAGTGAAGGTGGCAAATGCAACTGATGTTTAAGGGGCTGGCTACACTGGTAAATCGAGCCTGCCCTGGTTGATTTCCATTTTATTTATGGAAAATAAAATGAAGACTTGTAAATATGACATATTGGGTCAACGTAAAAATGAATTTTGTAGAAGGAAGCTGTCACATATCTGTGTACTTTGAAGCCCAGCAGCCCTTGTGCAGGGGTGATTCAGCTCATAAGGCATAGCTGAACTTCCAAGGTCCCTTAGCAATAGTCATCAAACCCCCTAAACAGTCAAGATACAAAAGGGAATGTGTTCCAGTAGTTTTGAACTGGTCATGGTTGTAATTAGGTAAAGGTAAAACAGAGGGTGGGGATTGAGTCATCCTTTTTCAAATTGCAGGACATCACCAGGTGGTGATGAATCTGTTGGTTTCTCTATTGTTAAATTACCTACTAAAGCTCTAGGGAAAAAAGGAGAATTGACAAACTCACCAGTAAGAAATTTTCAAGGTAGGTTAAAATTAAAACTGGCTGTGAATATTATTCATTTTCTCACCTAATCTAGACATCTGCAAAGTAATGCAGGAAGGGAAAACAACCATGCATAGGCATCCACAGAGATGTCACCATTCAGGAAAATATCTTGTTATCATTGTGAGTAGTCCTTGGAAGGTATCAGTCCTTAGGAGTGATCAGGATGATAAATAGGATGTAAAAGACTTTAAAGAAGACCTAAAATAAAACCAAAAAAGTTTTGTGTGTAAATCCACAATGTGCCCAAGTGTTGCACGGTGTGATAACTGTGTCTGGAATACAGGAGAAGTAGAAATAGGACATATGAAATCTGCAAGAATGGTCACAGGCACAGAAGGGTTTCTCTGCCAAGAGATGTAAACACAGGTTGGAAAGGACTCCTGTGATCACCGTGTCCAGACTCTCCTCCTGCTGGCACCATGGCACACAGCTTTTTCATGTGTTTCATGTGTTTCTCAAATGCTGCCAGAGAAGTCTGGTCCCTGAATGCATAGAGCTTGTTCAGCTTTGCCTACATGTCAGCAGACAGCTGTCCTACTCTTGTTACACCACCTATTGTGCCTTCCCCCCTTGTTCAGCAGTGTCACTCATCCTGAAAACTGAGCTAGATTCTAAAACAATTTTTTTTGGGGTTGCATCTGAATTATCTGTCATATCCACTGAAAAGCTGCCCAATTTTTCCTTCCCTGTCTCTTTTATGTTTGTGAAAATCCTTTTTCATATTTATTTTGACATCAAGGAAAGGAAATTTTTGAGTTTTGGCATCTGTGGGACATATGGGGAGAGGTAAGCATGTAAAGTGTCTGATGTCTCTGCTATTTCCCATAGCCCTCATTAAAGGAAGGAAGGTACAGAGGAATTTTTTGCTCATACTGTTCAGAGAGATGGTTGAGATAATCATTGGGAGAGAAGAGTTCATGGTTGTTTCTGTTGCAGAATAATTAGGCTGACAAAATCCCCCATATAGCCATAGTTAAAGGAATTCTTCCCTTTTGTTATATCAGTTTTCCTTACTTTATCTGAGAAACAATTCACATACCAGTGAATCCCCTTTTTTCCCATACTAAAAACCAAGTCTGTGCAATAATGAATCAGTCATAAGAAGACCACTACCCCATTGTAGCCAGGTACAATTTAAATTGAGGATGTCTCTTTAAAGTGAGCCAAAATTTTTTATATAATCTACATAGGAAAAAAAAAATCCTTCATTTTCATTGCTTGATGCATATTGTTTTCTTGCTTGTGAAGTTCTTGAAATGCATCACAAATCAGTGGAAGATGCCTTCAGTGATCCACATAACCATTTTAGATCTATACTATTACAATACATCCTAGAGACTGTTCTCTGAGAGTCAGGGGAACTACTGGGAAGGCTCTGGGCACTCTCTGACTGTGTCAGAAGAAAAAAAGGTGATCTGCTGCCCTGGTCTGTGGAAAAAAAACATTGGCAATTGTGGTGCTGCTTCTTGTTTGAAGCATGCAGGTTTATCTTGGTTAGTGCCAGGCCCAGAAAAGGCATCCATGTGTATCAAATCTAGTAATATTTAGAATTTGATGCATTTGTTTCAGAGGCCAGACCAGTCTCCTGATGAACCATCCTTTCTGTCTAGGGACATAGCTCAAATCTGAGCAGAAGCTGTCCTTTTAGCATTCATTGGGAGCTTCTGCTCCTTAGGGCTACTGAGTGCTGTACCAACACCCAATCTCTAGCTTGTGTAGAACACCTTTGGTGACTCACCTAGACAGAAGTGTGACCTAGAGGGGATATTTTTTCAGATTTTGGCTGTATTTTGCAACCACAGAAGCAACTGTGTTGTTGATGAAGCTCTGCAGTGAATGTCCATCTCGCTAGAACATCTGCCCAGGAGCTGGGCTGAAGGGTTGGAAGGTGCTGTGGGCTGGCAGGAAGGACAGGCTGCTGAGGGCTGTGGGAGAGCTCCACAGTGCTGTGTGGGAGTGCTGGATTTTCCTCACATGATCTTTGCTTCCTTCCAGATTTTGGGAGAATGGTGGTGGTTGGTCTGAGAAAACAAACGCTGCCAAATCGTGGGGAGTGAAATCAATGCTGAGCTCCAGCGCCAAACAGGAAAATTCTTGACTGAGATGTGAAAGAGGAAGGATGCAGGGCAATGGGAGCTTGCTTGCCTCTGAGTAAGGGGTGGTGATGGCACCAGCCTTGGGTTTGGGTGGCAGCCCATGCTGGGAGAGTGGCACAGTGGGCACAAAGGCATTCCTCACAGCAGGATTCAGAGGAAGCTGATGGTGTGTGCAGCAGGGTTTTCTGCAGTCTGGATTCTCTTTTTTTGTGGTGCAGAACACACTCTGACAGATAATACAGCAACTGCTCTGGATATCAGGCAAGCTCTGATCTGCACCTTGGTGTTCTGTGGGGAAAAAAAAAAAAGCCTGAGCTCAGATATCCCCTGTGGGGTGTGGATCCATCCTGTGAAATGCAGGTGGGAAATCCTTCCCAGCAGGCAGGGGGTACAGCTCAGTCAAGTTGAGCATATTTAGAGAGAGTGCTAGTTACAGAAGCATAACCTGACCCTGATTTAGGGCTGGTGAGACTGCCCTCTGTATTGGCATGTGTAGAATTCATTTCTGGGTGTTTGATTAAGTAATGTGATAGTGCAAGGAGGATTGGCTGGCATTGCTCTCTGAGACAAAAGCAATGTTAAACTTTGTAAGGCTCCCACACCACTGCAAATGCTGAAAAAATAACTGTAGTAAGCCACTGGAGACACAACAGTGTGGTATTTCTTCTGTAGCCATCAGGTGCTTGGCTGGATGGATCATAAGCTGTGTCTGTGTCCTTATGCTCAGACTTATCAAAATGCAGGATTCCCTCTTCTTTTTCCTTAGAATGAAAATTAAAAAAAAAGGACTTCCAAATAATTTAATCTCTGTGCAACTTTTTCCTAACCCAAGTGTCCCTAACACTTTGTGATGCTCTAGGTACAGGATATGAAATTCCAGCAGCAGGTGTGCTCAGAGCTGCGGGGGTCCAGTGAGGAGGTTGTGTTCCTTGGCACAGATTTTTTAATTATCACCTTGCTAAGGTGAGTGGGAAATTCTGTCTAAAAATCATCAGCGTGGAATGACAGAGAGTTTTACCTCTCACTTTCTTAGTCTGTGGGAGGAAGTTTAGGGCACTTGCTGTTCACTTTTAATGCTGCTGGATAAACCAATGACTGTGTCACCGAGATGGGTCTGAAAACGAAATCAAAGCCTTGTGTCAGATTTTATTTCTGAATGGGCCTGAAACAAATTCTGGAGATCTTGTACACATCTACTTACAAAACTATCTTGCTAAATATCTAAAATTATTTGCAAATATTTCCATTTACTCAGCCTATTCATCTATCCCTGTTTAACACAGGGATACCTCCTCTGTTTTTTCAAAAAGTACCACTTTTCTAACTCATACCTCCCATTTTTAGGGTTAGTCTGTTTCTGTGAGATTAAAAGGTATTTATTTTCTCAAAATACTTATTTGCAACTTCCAAATAGTGCTGCCTGGCCTTTTCTTCTTTCAAATGTATATCTAAAGAATTGGAAGAAACAACGAATTGGAAGAAACAACAAATTTGAAGAAAATCAGGCTCACGCTATTTAAAAAACACACGTGTAGACTTGCTCTTTAATTAAAGCCTTTTTCCTAACAAAAAAATGTAGAGCTAGCTAATACTTTATTGTGTTGGGTTGCGATAAAAACACATTGGCTAACAATGTGTTTTTAACAGCTACCCTCAAAATCCCTTTAAGAAATGCCTTTAGTTAAACTTCTGCAGCTAAGGTCTTTTAGTTTGAGGATGAAGAAGGTGCAAGAAGCTAACTAGGCACTCAATCATTGGGAAAACTTAGAAAACTTTCTATAGCCTATTGTACTGCAGAGAGTTTTATGATCTGCTTAGCAGTCAAGGAGCCCAGACTCTTTTTAACCTCAGCTTAAACAAATGCTTAAAAATTCAAGGTAAAAGCACTTTGGTGGCAGTAAGAGAGATTTTAGTTTGACATTTTAACCCTAAAGTAAGGTGAGGACTTCAGATGCTGGGAACAGATGTTGTTTGCAGGATCTGGTTCCCTCCACAGTCCTTTTCTTGGTGTCTGCTCAGATTCCTGGAGACCCTTTTCCCACCTGTATCCCCATGCCAGCTCTCACACTGAGTCCCATGAGCAGCTCCCACACTCAGCAAGCTCCAGACCCGGCCAGGTGAGTCAAACCTGCCCCTGCTGCTCAGGTCTCAGCTCACAGCCTTGCACTTGCTGCTTAAGATACAAATGATTGGTGTGGTGGTTTTCATATAATAACTTAATGGTTTTAATATTCATCTCAGAAGTGGTCGAACTTGGGTTTGGGTCCTCCTTCTCCCAAGGGATATTCAAATCCACCTGTCCCTTCCCAGGCTGTAGGCAACCTCTCAGCCCTTCCTATTGAAGTTGTGCCATGGTGCAGAGAAGGATTCGCAGACCCGGAGAGGAGAAGCAAGTGGGGGCCTGACTGTTGCCTACCCAAAGGGAGGTGGGGAGCAGGTATCTGGCAGCATTCCCAAGGCTGCTTACTATATAATTTGCATTAAAACATCTCTGGATAAAAATCAAAACCAGCCCTGGAGGCAGAGTCCAAACCCAGTGCCTCTATCCACAGGGAGAGGTTGCAACCACCTTGCCCTGGCAGCGGGTGCTGTTTTGGTGCCACCCCAGCCACACCCTCTTCCCCCAGCCACATCTTTAAATGGAACTCGAGTGACTGCTCCCTCACACCCACCCCAGAGCCAGCTGAGGAGAGCTGGCTGTGCCCAGGACTCCCCAGACCCGAGGGGGCTTCACAGGCATCAGTGCTGAGAGGTTCAGCTTGGCCACAATGTCTGGGTCTCAGCACGGAGGAAAGGAAACTTGAGGTACCCAAAAACCTTCTTTTGGTGAAAAAGTTGATTCCTGTGGACTGTTGGGTTGGAGGAGGGGAGAAGTCATGGCTCATTTAGCTCAGCATTTTAAACTTGGAATTTCCTGTTGTGGTACTCTTCATATCCCTGTGTGGCTTTGAGGACCTTGCCTGAAGTGAATTGAGGGTGTTTCATTGTGAGATGTGACTGAAGGACATGCAAGGTTAACTTCAGCTCTGGAGTGTCCAATTCTCTTTTGAAAATTGCTTCTGTCTCACAGTCATTTAGAAGCTTTAGAAATTTCCCCCTTTGCTTGTCTCTGCCTTCTCCTTGTGTAAAATAGCAACTACAGTACCTTCAGGACCCACCATATGTTAGAGAAAGATTTGTGATCCTCTGAAGGACAGCAGGCTGAGCATTGAGTGTTAACTTGCTAATGGAGAAGTTGGGCAGACGAGAAAAGACAGGAAAAATTAAACCTGCTGGTGCCCTGGGTGAGACTGGAATGACTTTTAAAGAGACATCTTTGGCTGGCAGTGGTGAAATGTGCAGATGAGAGTCTGTCATATTCTTTAGGCTTCAAGTGAGCAGCTTTCAGTGCACAGGTATGAGTTTGTTGGAGACTTATGGTCTGATTCAGGTTACTTATGATGGGACTGGGGAATGGGGAAGGCCTTTGTTGGTGCAGTTTGAAAGGCTAGAGTTTGAAAACTAAACCAAACCCTCCTCTCTAGACCTTTCCAAGATAGCTCTGGCAGTGTGTGGGTGACCCTCAGGGTTGGTAGGAAATGTCCCCTCACTCCCCTTCCCACAGGGAGCCTTGTCCTGGCAAACTCTCTCTCCCCAGATGCCAAGCTCTGCTCTGGGTCTGTGATCTGCTGCGAGGAGTCCTGTGGTGACTTTAGGGCTCATGGAGGATCTCCTGCTCCTAGGACAGCAGGTACTGAAACTTTTCTTCCACACCATAAAATTCTTACAGTTATAAAACTGTGGGTTTGTGGGTTGAGCCTGTGCCTTCCTTCTGCTCCTCTGAAAAGCTGGGGAAGGGAACGGAGCCAAGTGGTTCAGGGCTGCAGCTTGTGAGTGCTTGAAGGTGCTGTGTTGTCTTCTCTCCATCCAGAGGAGGCCAAGTTGGTCACTGTTTCAGTCCCTTGTGGGGAGTCACTTCACAGGTTGGTACCTCCTGGGCAGAGGAGCCCCTGATGTGACACTTGCTCTCTGTGATCACTGACCTGAGTTTTCACAGGGTTTAACTGGCCAGTGCTTTGTCTTTGAACCATTTGATTCCCTCTGATGCACTGGTTCTGGGGGTGCTCTGTGGATGGACCATTGCAGAGATTTTAGGCAGTAGGCTGGAGGGGTGTATTTTAAAATGTGTTGACTTTTTTCTTCCTGGTTTTATGAGTGCAGCAACTTTTTGTACCTCTGTCCCCCAAAGGGACAGGCCTTCTTGCAGGTGCATATTGGACTTATTATTTCCCCTAGCTTTTACCTGCAGAATTCCCTGATGAGAATATTGCTTTAAAGACAGGCAAAGTAATTTCTTTTTTGGTGATGCTTATGTAACACTACAGGACACAGAAATACAACTTGTGGCATCCAAGCATGGTTTTGATTTTTAGTAGTCTTGGTTTTCTCATGAGATGGTGCAGTCTTTGAGGACATGCAATGCATTTCTGAGTTTTTGGAGGGAAAACACTATGCTCTTCCACTTTGTGAGGTTTAATGTGCCTGTAGAGACTTTTCCCTGGGCTCTATGGTCAGACCACGGCCTGGTTTTGCTTCAGCTGTTCTTTCTTCTCCTCTTCCAAGACTTACATAGGAATAGCTACTGTTAGAAAGCAACCAGGTAAAATAATGTGCATGCGTGTATATGTGTGTGTATATATATATATATATATATATATAAGTATGAAAACTGTGTGTACTTATTTATATGTGTGTGTGTAAATAAATAGCAACACAGATGTTGGCTCTCTGTCAAGTTCAAATGAAAACCTTATTCACAAGATTTGCTTACAGTTTTACTGTGGTTTCATACTGAATTGAGCAACTGGGAATGAAAGAGAATTGATTTTTTTTACCATTTCTGAGTGCACTGCAATCATATTATGTTAATAATCTAAACCAAAGCTTATCTTCCTTTCTCGCATTGTAGCACTTTGAAAGTATTGAGAGGCATGTGTTTCCAGAAACTTTGGCTGATTCCAGAAACTCACACCGCCTGTAGTATTTTAAATGCTTAGATGGGAACTTGTACGTGATGCCTGCCTTAAGGAGTTCTCACTTGTAAGATAAAAACAACACAGGGAGACAGAGTAGAATATAGCACAAAAATGTTTCTAAAACATTTACATTAATGAGCTGTATACAATACTCTGAAAATAATCCTGATAGTTGTGGTGACCGATATTCAGGGTTCTCTTCTGCTTTTACAGTAGAAGAGGCTTGAAGATGTGTATTTTTTTCAAACCAAACACTAGTAAATGTAAGTCTGATCCTGCTTTTGGGACGATGAATTTTATTACTGAGTGAAGCATCTGGTTCTGCCATTCCAAGGGGTGTTTTCTGTTCCTTCAAAACAAAAAAAAAAAAAAAAAAGCTTTTTGGACCTTTCTTTCAGCTTTCATGTCTGGATAAATGACTCCTTTAACCATGCAAGGCACTGCAGAAAAAGTACATTAATTTTTTCATCTGGGGGTCTGCCATGCCCCAGTGGTTATGGCTTTTACCCCGAGGCTGGAGGAAGGCTGGATGTCAATTGTTATTATCTGATAGCTGTGTACAATACCCAGAGAAGTGCTGCCTGGAGCAGAGGTCAGGGATGAAGCTACAGATCTGTTGATGGAAGAATTTGGCTATTGTGGAAGCAGGTTAAAGCAGGGATCAACACAAGCTACAGTGGCTGGTAATTGGTGGCTGCTTGTGGTATTCTCCAGATTTCAGGCAGAGAAGATCAGAGAATTCCACAGGAATATTTCGTGTCACATCAAGCAGCTCTTGTCAGACTTGCTCCTTTGTTTGCAGGAAGGCAGGATGTTATTTTGGAAAACACTTATCACCGTTTTGCTAGGCTGGTTTTTACAGCCAAAGAAATGGATAAAGGTTGGCCTTGTCTCATTTATAGAGAATGTCTGAAGCCCTTGTTTCTCACGTGTGTTGGACTGTCCAGTCACTCCAGCTTGTGTGTTCAGTGGTCCTGCCAGATCAGCACTTCACTTAAGTTCTCCTTAATGGATTCACAAAAAATGATAAAACACTCCAGAAGAGGCCTCAAGGAATGATTAGTTTAATCTTCAATTAGTTCCTGCTGAGACTTGATGAGAAATCATTTGACAGAGTAGGCATGAGCTTTAATATAATCTGCCTGTCCAGTTATCATGAAGTGCAGTGTGCAGAGAGGAAAGAAGCTGCAAATGGAGAAAACCATGACACGAGCATTGAATGTTTTAGACTGCTACTGTGTCTGCTTGAGTGCTTCAGCCACTGGGATACTGCTACTGGGCATTAAAGTCAGCATGGGGAATATTTTCATCTGTACGGCTGGTGAGATGCTGACAAGAGGCAGTTGTACTTTTTCTGCCCTTGCTTGGCAAGGTTTGTGGATCAGGCTGTTGAGCTCGTTTAAAACCACAGCAAAAGAGGAGCTAAAGCCAGCCCAAGTCATTTTTACAATAAGGGGAGTGAGCTGGGGGAGAAGAGGGCTGACTTTTTAAGTCCTTTGGAGTTGGCCAATTGCCTCTAATAGCAGTTGCATGAGAGCGCCTGCCCTGGGAAACACACTGTGTCCTGTTTGCACAGAGAAGGGAAAACACTGGCCACTAAAAGAGAATGAGACACTGTGCTGTGAACTGGTTTGATTTTCTGTAAATTGTTTAGTCTTGTTTCTCTGCAATCAGATGGTGGTTCCTTGTTTCTTTGTTTAGGTCCCTTGTCCTACAGTCATTAAAGCTGCATTTTATAACAAAAGAATCCCAACCTTCTGAGCAATTGAAGCCTTGCTAAGAACATGGGGATCCTTCTGGCTGTGCAGAAATCTGTCAAGTGAATGTTCAGGGATGAAACAAAATTAGACTTCCCTGGTGCCATTCACATCTGCCACAGACTCCCTTCAGGCAGCTCGTCTGTACTTGCATCTTCACGCTGTGTGTCTCCTGCATCTGGGTGGTTTTAGGTTCCATACACTTGAGGTCTGCACTTCCCCCTCAAACATCCCAGCTAGGTTTCTTATTTAAGCTGTATATGCCTGGTCCCCTATGAAGCTCAGCTGGAAACATGTTCAGCTCTCCAGTACTGAAAATCTGGTTCGTAGCTCTTCAGTTTTTTTACTCTTCAGAAAAATCTTTGCTGACTTACTGAAGGCAGTTTTTCTGCCAAAAAGAAGTCATTTGAGTGCTTGCTAATCTGCCACAGGTGAGCTGAGGCCAGTTAATCCATAATTTAAATTAATCCTTTTGATTGCACTTGTATAATTGACTCAGCTGAGAAATGGATGATGGCAGGTACACTGTCACTCCTTTTGGTGTAGTCTTAGCTTTTCTTGCGTTCAAATCTGCATCAGGGGAAGTTCAGATTGGACATTAGAAAGGGATTCTTCACTGAGAGGGTGATCAGTCACTGAACAGGCTCCTGGGAAGGTGATCATGGCATTAAGTCTGGCTGAGTTCAAGGAGTGTCTAAACGATGCTCTTGGTTATATGGTTCAGTTTTTGGTAGTCCTGTGAATGGCAGGGAGTTGAAGATCCTGATGGGTCCTTTCCCAATTGAGATAGTCTATGATTCTGTGAATAACCACATTGCAGTGGGTATTTACAGCCAAGCAAATGATGCTGTTTTCCCTGCACACTTGGGGCCCATCACTTGGGGCTACAACACTGAATGCCACCGTGAATGAAAAGCACCATGCAGGATTTTAAAACCACTGGTGGTACTGGACAGCTGGTCTTGAATCTGGAGAAGTTTGCATCCAAATGTGGTATGTGGGTGTGCATTAGTTCAGGAGAATTTATGAAAGGAGGCAAATGGGCTTACTCAGGCTAGCCAAAATGCTCCTGTGCCAGCTGGGAAATGTGTCCTTGGGCTGTGGGCTGATGGGTTTGCTGGCAGCATTGCACTGCAGCCACCAGAGGAAGGAAGGTCACAATCCTTGGTTTAGTTTTAGCCAGAGCAATGGAAGATAATGCCTGGATCAGAGTGGCATGCTAAGGCTGGAATATAAACTGAACCCTGGTGGGTGGAGAGTGATTGGAGCAGAGTAGTGTGTGATAAACAGCAGGGAGCCAGTGTGAGGGGGAAACAGCTGGGAGAAGCCAGGAGTCAGTGAGGAACATAACAGCAATTGCAGTGCAGGCTTAGGGTGAAGGCAGCGAGGGGAGATGTTGGGGAGATGTTCCTGAGGCAGAAAGCTGGCTGGACGGGCACAGTTGGAGGTGACAGGGGTAGATGATCCCTCCTGGCTGTCCCTGGGATGACTAGGGAACAAGACTCTATCCTTTAACCAAGAAGGATTGATGCCTTAAGCTTTAGCTTTCATATTTTCCAGATTCTGTACTGCATTAGTATATAACACTGAACTTCATATAAAGTGTTAGCAAGTTCTCCTCACAGTTTAGTCAGACAAAACAATCCTTTTCCAGCGAGAACCAAGGACACCATTGCAGCTTCAGGCCCAAAAAGTATAAACAACAGCAAAATGAGGAGAGCAACCTGGGAGGATGACACTTCATAACCTGAAGCTGTAATTGGACAATTAACCCCAATATGTAAAAGGACAAAACCTTACAAAAATGTGAAAACTCATGACCTGGGATCCATCTTGAGTGTAGCCACGGCCGGGCTCTTGTACTGCCCAAGGTGTATCCTTTGAAGGCCTTTTAATAAATGTCTACTTTATTCCTTTAACACTGGGTAGCCTCTGAAGACATCAGGATCACAGGACCCCAAACACACTGCAAACCTGTGTGTTAGAAGGGGCAATGTCAGACATGCATATTGCAATAAACCTTTCCACACTGAGATGGGTCCTCCTCCTACCTATGACGAGACCTGAGAGCTGATGCTTAAATTCCCAATCCTGTCTTTGTCTTGAAGATGCTACCCAGTGTTGTGGTAGCTGAAGAATTTGTGTGGATCATCTGCACAAAGGCAGAAGTCATCCTTTTGGGGCAAGGATTTGCAAACGCAGACCACAGAGGACTTCATGGCCCCGTCAGTAACTCTCAGGGAAACTTAACTCCCCCAAAAGAATTTGAGCATGGCATTGGGAATAAAGTGTAGTTCACCCAGAAGATGTATATGCTTCCAATGTCAGGACTTGGAGGCTGTGGGATGGGTGACGTTGCTGTCAGCCCATACCAGAAATGGCATCTGCCTCTTTTATGGTCTCAACTTCCATCAGCAATCATTGAAATAGATATGCTTGTTTTCTATCACAACATGAGGGTGCTGGTGAATTTGGCTTTACTTACATTTTGGCAGATCTCAGATGGGACAGGCTTTTAAGAATACTTTTAAGAGTACTGTCTGAACTTTATAGGTTGCAACACTTTTCTTGAATTTCCATTCCTGAGGCTGCTTTGCAGTAATACCCAAAACACCATTTACATTTTAGTATTTAAATCTTTTATGAACTGATATGAAAATCTCCAGTGCCCTAAATATTTTATCTGAATTTTTTTTTTTTTTTTAATCTTTAAATTTTCCTCTGAGGGGCTTGAGAGCTGAGTGAACCTTTTTAGGGGAAAGGGCTGCAGCTGGGGGCAGGCTTGGGTCCCCAAGCAGAAATGCAAGATAGGCAGGAGCTTTTCTGGCTTTCTCCATTTGGCAGACATCTTTGGATTTTAATGCTTTTTATTTTGAAAACCTGTGGTGATTAAACTGCAGAGCGGCAGGAGCTAATCCCATCGCTGTCCCCCACGGTGCGAGGCGTTCCCCGGGGGCTGCGGGGCTCACCTGGAGCGTGGCTGTGGCTTGAGGGCAGCGATGACAAGGGGCTGGTCCGGCCTTCCCTCGTCCATTGCCAGCCCTGGCAGGGAGTCAGGGACAGAGTGTGGGGATGCAGACAGCTGGGAGGTGGATGCAGCCGGCTGCCAAGCCAGTAGCAGGCTGCGAGCAGCGAGGCCGGGCTTCTGGCAGCGAATTGCCAGCAACCTGCACTGCAGCTCCTCGGAGCTTGCTGGAAAAGGGCCCGCACGCTCCTCTTTCGGGAAGAGCAGCGGGCTGGAAGCCGCTGGTGGAAGGCAGCGCTGCCGGACCCGCTGGGCTGGAGCTGCCGGCGCTGGCTCCCTCTGCCCGGACCCGGGGCTGGCCCCTCGCTGGGGGATCCATCATCCACAACCTCCCCTCCTCCCGGCGTTCTTGTGAATTACCACTGCCCCCCGCGCTGCAGCGAGCACGGGGTGGCAGCAGCAGCGCTCCCTTGCCGGGGCACAGGCGATGGAAGCAGCCGATGGAAGCAGCCGATGGAAGCAGCCGCCGTCATCTGGTCGTGACACGGCTCCTTCCCCCTGCCCTGCTGAGTCAGTGGCACAAGGCACACTTGTGCACAACAGGGATTATTTTTCTTCTTTTGTGGTGTATCTCAAATCCAAACTGGATTAACTCACGGTTTATGTCCAAAGCGAAGTGTTTAGGACAGGTTCTCAGAGGAATTTGCTTCTGGAAGAGCAATATTTGTATAGCGCTGTAGCAGCAGTTTTTAATGAATTAGACACTTTTTGGCATGTAACTTGCTCAAATGTGCTAAAAACCAAACCAGGCAGGAGGACTTATTGACTAACCCCAGTAAGTAAGCAGGGCCAAAATAATTTTTTTCAAGTGGGATTTGGGAAACCATTCATTGGGAACAGAGCGATTTTCATTGTGATATAATTTGTTGCTTGCTTGCCAGAAAAGGAGTATGTCTGATACTACATTCTGCAGAGTTGTTCCATATGCTAAGGACCTGCAAATTATTTTGTAAGGAAATCTAGGAAATTCTCTGTTTGTTATAAATTGGGAGTATGACACATGTAGAACTGATGAACTTTACTTTCAATATTATATAACTAAATTTTTAATAATTTGGCCTGTCTTTTCCTGTATGCTTGAAAATTCAGGAACATGTGTGACTCAAAAGTCCATCTACTTTGGCATCCTGCCTGCATAATATTGTAAGTGCCAGACATTTGGGCAGTGATTACTTGTACCTTCTGGACGTAAGGGATGTTTTTTTTCTCCTCTCCAATATGCTAAACTAGGGTCTGTAACACAAGTGTCTGTGTTTCTGCTAAACTTAAAAAAAATAAAAATTAAAAAACCCTCTGTATTGTAATTTTTAATCTAATTACTATGAACATACCAATCTGTACCTGGTTTCTCCAAACAGTGAGTTCTCTAGTCCCTTCTTCTAAAGCCCCATGTAATTCCAGGTCTCCCCCTTGCCTGCTAATGCTTCCTGATCTGACCACAAAAACTGCTGAAGCCTCATTTCCCAGCTTGTCTGCATTCACCTCGCTGTCTCTCGCCATCCTCTGCAACTGAATGTCAGTGCAAAGCTGGATTCCATGGTTACTACTAAAATAGGCAAAAGAGATATTTTTGGTCAGAATCTGCCAGTTCAGCAAGATCAAAACACTTTTGGGAAATGTTCTGAATACAGTGAAATTTAAGCAGGATGTTTCTTGCAAAATGAAATAAAAAACCCTCTCCAGCTTCCTGCAGCTCACCTGCACCTTCCCAGAATACAGTCCTCCTGGGCTGCCCAGGGCCCTGCTCCACCATTGGGGAGATCTATCACTCAGACAGCCCTGTGTCAGGGCTTTTGTGTGGAAATCCTTATTTTTCTTGGTTTTGTTCTAAGTGTTGTCAAAATCTTCTCTGCCCCATGTCAGCCTTCCCTTCAGCCAGCCTCCTCCACAGCACCTATTTCTGTTGTCACAATTCTGTGCAGGTGCTATTTATTTTAGATGTACATAAAAGCTATCCAACCATGCAATGGCCTTTGCTCAGTGATGTGTTGCTGTCACTTGTCCCTTCTGGTCTCCTGTTTTTTTCCCTTGTGGCATGTCCCAATTAAGTTTCAGGCCCTCTGAGGAAAGGGACTGCCCTTTTTTATGTATCTCAAGACAGCGACTGTTTTTCTTCAGCCTGAATAATGTTTTTTTGTTCTGTATTTGACCCTCCTGCAGTTTGGATATCTCTGGGCTTCCTTTGCAAATGCTGCTGTATTGTTAAAATTCCCTCACAGGCAGCAGCATGCACGAGCTGTGTCTGTGTGCAGCTCCACAACACTGACCTGATGGCTCTGTATTCACAGCCCTGTGGTTTTTTGTCACTTCTGAGCCTTTACAAACCCCCATGACCCCATCACCCAAGGAGACTGGCAGACTGCACAGTGCAGGGACCTTGCTGGAGTTCCTAAGCCAGGCACCACTGCCTGCAGGGTGCTTCCCTACCTCTGGGTGAGCTCCTTGTTCCCAGCTCCCCCTGAGCACAGCAGCTTCATTCTTGGTTTCGTGGAGGAGAAGAAAAGGCAGCTTCTCCTCCTGATCATCTGTCCCAGCCTGTCTTCTCTGGTCAAGCTTTTCAGAAGTATTTTAAGACTGTTTCCTCTCCCACAGAGTATTTCACAGAGTGTTTCTTCTCTCATAGAGATCACAGTGTCACAGAGGATCCTGAGTTGGAAGGGATCCACAAGGATACAACTCAGGACATGGATGTCCCTCCTGTCTGCCAGGGCACTGCTGACTCCTATTCAGCTTTTGCCATTGACCAGGACTCCCAGGTCCTTTTTCACAGTTGCTGCTCTCCACTGTCTCATTCCCCAGCCTGTCTGTACTGGCATTGCATTTAATCATCTTTGCAAATTGCAGTAGGCAGCAGTCAGAGATACAAAACCCATAATTCTTTGTAAGACTTTAGAAAGTGGGCCTTCCAGCCCAGTGGACAGCAAAATATGAGACAGGAGGCAGCCTCCCAACACATGCAGCCTTTTTGAACTTGCAAAATAGTATCCCCCTGCAATGCAAACTCCAAATGCTTTTAGACAAACACATACACAGTACTGCACCCTTTTAAGCAGAGTTATCAAGGTGTGTCTGCACTGAAATTCCCAGAGAATGAACACATGCTCTGCAGTCACTATCCAGTTCCAAGATGCTATTACCCACACGTGTTAAGCTCCTGGTGGGCCAGACCACAGGATTGCAAAGACCAGTGACCAGCCAGTGCTTTGGACAACCTTGCTTTTAGCAGCTTGCCCCAAACACAAAGGGTGAAAGCAGCTTTGGTTGATTGGTGGGTGGGTGGGGTTTTTTGGTGTTTTGTTTGTTTGTTTTTCTTTTTTCTTTTTTAATGTAATCAAGACATTACAAAATAGTCTACTGAGGTACCCATGTGTTGTAGAGTTGGACTTGTGTCTTTGAGGGGTGATGTTCCTTCAGCAGGAAACTCCTCCTCCTGGTGTCACTGGTGTTTGCTGCCAATTGGCATCAAGACTCTCCTGAACCAAAGCCAGTGTTCTTCCATTTCTAAAAATCCCTATAGGCAGTGACAGGTGTGTCAGCATCCCTGTAGACAGCTCCCATGGGGATTTCAGACACAGAAGTACATTTACATTTGGAGAAGCTGGAGAAATCTCTTGTGTCCTATAAATAAATAAATAAATTTTGATTTGCACAGAATTTTCTGCCTGACTTCTACCATAGTCCCCATCAGCAGGACTGGACACGCTCTGCTGTAATCACGGTGTGATGGCTCAGTTTGTGGGCTGGGCTCTGGTGCTTGAGTGACTGGAGCCGTTATTCCCCTGCAGGCACAGGGGAAAACACCATTCCCTAAAACTTGGCTGAAGGAAGTTTTGTTTGGCATGCATTAGCCCACCCTTGCAAAGCTGAAGGCTGTATATACAGTCAGTTAGCACAGATCACCTGAGGTTTAGTCAACAGATATGTAAGGATTAATGGAGTTGTCTAAACTCTGTGAGAGCAGCATTTATAGGGGAACCTCATTAGATCTGCAGCTGCAAATTATAAACCCTTCTACCCTCTTTGAGGTTTGTTATCTTTAGAGATCACCATGAAAGGTGGAACAGCTGCGAGAGCTATTATTCAAGCTGATATATAATGATTGCAAAAGAGGTAGGGTGTTTAGGCAGATGATATGAAGAACAGATTTGCAGGAGGATCATTAAATTCATATTCCTCTGAGCTGGTGTGCATTGAAAGGAAAGGCACAAGTGAGATACTCCAGCACAGTGAGGTGTTCACAAGAATATCTTCTGAACTTGTCACTGCCCATCAGAGGAGGGACCTGGGTGAGCAGGAGAGTGGAGAACAACTTTTCCCTACAGAGGGAGGGAAGTCACATACAAAGGTATACTCAGTAGCTCAGTTTTGTATATCAGTGGTTTCCAAGACTTTAATATCCTTATTTTATTGATGAGAACAGTTGCAGCTTCAGTTGCTTGTGTGGTGCTTGGTGCCTGGTTGGTTCTCGATGTGGAGGAAGCTGGTGCTGGAGGACTCTGCCATCAGGTGTTAGAGGGGAGTGCAGGAGGGGTGTCAGTGCCTTCAGTCTGGCAGAGCTGCAGCTTGCCATGTCAGCAGTTATTCTGGGTTCATGACCAGCCAGTCTTTGAGGTAGATGACAAATCTTGACTGGCCTCTAACTGGAGAGAGGCAAGAAGCAGCTGAATGCTAATAGAGCTTCAGCTCCCAGTGCCCTTATCCTGGGCAGGGACTGCTCTTGCTGACAGAGCTGCTCTTCCCCTAAAAGGTTTGCTGGTGCTGTTTTAGCTGTTTGTCCCAACTCAGGGACCAGGACAAAGGCTTAATGATGCCTAGGGGACTGCACAGATCTGCAGAACATCAGCAGAGGTACAGCCTGGAAAGGTGTATTTTCCCTCCCCTGGCTCTGGCAAAGACTGCAGGAATTATTTGGGGATATAAAAAACTTCTCTCACTTTCAGACCCACGTAGGAAAACAGTCACTTTGTCAACCACTTGGCACATGGGCTTTGGCAAGGCAGAGGAGGCAATGTGGGGTCTCCATAATTATTATCAACGACTTTTTCAGAGGAGGAGGTGGAACCTGAGTCCTTGAAACTCAGATCCCCTTCAGGTGCTGAGAGGAGGGGAATAAGGGAGGTATTATTAGAAAGCATTTCTTTTATTTAACAGATGTTACATAGCACTATACCACTATATCAATCTGTCAAGTACACTAATGGGAAACAGCATATAGAAAAGTTGAGATGTGAATTTCACAGGGAAACAATTGCCCCCCTTCTGCAGGATCCCGGGGTCTGGGGGCCAGCGTGGAGCACAAGGAGCAGCCGCACATATGCCAGGCACATGTGGATGGAGAGGGGAAGGAAGGAAAACTTGTGGACTATGACAGAAAAAACTTGGTGCAGCTGGAAAGGTTTTCACCCACCCTGTCCTCGTTGTTGTCCTTGAAACTGGATTAAAAATATCCTTAAAGCAGAGACCACACACACCTTTCGGTTTTGACAAGTTGTGTGTATCATGCTATGGGCTTCAGTGGTGTTAATCGGCATTTTCACAACAGAGGTGGTTTAAAGGCTGAGGGACAAAAACAAACCTCTAGTGGATGATTGAATGTTGGAAAGCAAGCCTGGCTTTGCAGTAGTGTGTGTTAGTTCCAAATCAGACCCAAAGCCATGGTGTTTTCCTCTTGGACTCTGCGCTGCTTCCTTAAACTTGTCCTGGTGATGCTCAGCCACTGACTGTAACCACAGGCGGCCGAGGTTGGTGCGGTTTTATTAAAAGAGCTGCCTGAAGCCCAAGGTTAAGTGACAGGAATATCAAAACAAAACAATAAATTAATAAAATGAATGTGTCATCAGCTGATCCTCTTCTGACCACCATCTGTCCCCTGATCATGTGACGTCTCCCAGCTGGCCACCCAAGAGACAAACCATGCAAGATCATCATCACAACATATGCTGCTATTTACACATTTTTAAAGGTAATAGTTGCTAGGCTGTCATATTAGTAGTTAAAAGCAGTTATTTGGAAGCTAGGGGATTTTTTCTTTCTTTCTCTCCTTTTTATTTTTTTCCTTAGGAAGGCAGTGACTCAGCAGGTATATTTCTGACAGAGACATGTTCAGGGTTGGATCAGTGGAAGTTCCTATGTAAAGTACATGTAATTCTACCCCCTCATACCCCCACCTTGTTCTGTGGTATGCTGTTGTGCCTTTTGTAATATGCAGTAGAATAAATAAAATAGAAAGAAGGCAATGGTCCCACAAATGTCACTAGTGTACCTTTTAGGAACATTATGTGCTCTCTTTGCCATCTCCAGGATGCAAACCAAGCTCTGCACTTTTTAACTATTGTTAAGATCAAGGATGTGGTTATGAGAAGACTTACAATTTATAGGATACTTAAGCATTAAGGATTGAGGCACGGAACATTTCCTGGGGATTAACGACTGACTGGGTGAGCCTCAGGCCATTAACCCCTGCCTGCCATTAATCTTCAGGAAATGCCCTGCAGTGAGGTCGTTATTGCTGTTATATGCTGAAACACAAAAATAATAATAAGAAAGGTCCGTGGATTATTTATTTATATTTTACATAACACAATTCTATTGGGACTGTAGGAAATGAACATCTTTCTATTTAGCTGGTCGTAAGCTGGAATTAATGCAGTTCCTGCATCTCACTCTTTTGTGGAAGATTATTGTCAGACTGCAGGAGTGTAAGTGGGGCAGGGTTTGGCCCACTGCTTGTATTGCAGTGTTTAATGCAATGAATATGCCCTGCTTCTCTGATATAACTGCTGGCACAATTTAGCCCTGTATAAAAACCAGCTCAAAATGCTTGTTTTACAGCAAAGCAATTTATTCACAGTTCTAAGCATCTCGCAGCCTTTTTTTAACTCGTTGAATAATCCTTTTAGGTTGCCCATAAAGCAGGTGAAATGCTTCTGCTGCAGTCCTAAGGCAGAACACAGGCTGCATAAATAGCATCTAAATTACTAGGAATACAAAATACACATACAGTAATACATACCTACAAAGGCAAATTCATACTGACAGGACTGCAGTGTGTGCTTATCAGCAGCAAAACATCTCGGGGAAAAAAAAAAGTGGCTTTATATTGAAATTTTGTATATATTTCTCTCTATATAAACACTTAAATACTATTTTTTGCATGTTCTAAAGCCCAGATGCAGGCTCCTTTTTAATGAGCCTGCCTGCTTAAACATTTATTAGCTTAGAGATGTATAGTTTTCATAAAGCTGGCTGATTCTTTTTGCAGAATATCTTTGCAAAAAAAAAGCTTTTTTTTTTGTGTACATGGCCTCAGTCCTTGCAACCTCCTAGAGAGTCTGTCAAGGCACAACTTAAAAGCTCGTTCAGGCGACCATGACCCCCTGCTAGCAGATTGTCTGCCTAAAAGGTAAGGGAAAGCTAAAAAAGAAGTAGAAACTTAAAAGTAGCTTCTCAAAGGCTGCATAGATCTTTTTTTTTTGTTAAACCTAAAGTGTTTAAAAGCTTTAATATTGATGGCCTGTCAACTTTGTCCTGATTCTTTGGCTTTCAGTTAAAAGGTTTTTGTTGTTGTAGCTTATGCAGTTGCTCTGTTGCTATGGAAACGTGACATCAAAATGACGTTTCTCTGTTTAAAAGCTTTTAACTAAATTCCTGCCTGTCAGATGTAGGCCCCATTTTGTGCACTCAAGCTTCAAGCTGTTGCAAAAAGGTTTCATATGTTCTGTTGTCATTCAAATTCTTTATCCACATATGCATGTCTTGCACTACAAAAAACCTAAACTAAAAACTCAATCTATATTAAGTGTCCTCTTTTAAAACCCTTTTAGGTCAGTCAGCAATGGCTGCAGCAGAAATTCCCAGTTACATTGTCTCTTCTCAGACTGAGAAACACAGGAGGGCCAGAAACTGGACTGATGCAGAAATGAGAGGTTTAATGCTGGTTTGGGAAGAATTTTTTGATGAGCTGAAACAAACTAAAAGGAATGCCAAAGTTTATGAGAAAATGGCTAACAAACTCTTTGAAATGACTGGAGAAATTCGCCACGGAGAGGAAATAAAGATAAAAATTACAAATATGACATTCCAGTACAGGTAAGCTTCAGTTAATTCTTTTTATTTTAAGAGATTTTAGCAGGGACGGCGCAGTGATTTTTGCCTTTCAGAAGGAAGTCTCCTAGAGGAAATCTGTCGATAAAAGATTAAAGATTGTTCATATCGCTTTTAAAATTCTCTCTTGCCAATGCTGTTACGTCATTGTTAATTTGTCCCCCCCATTTTGTGTCAAACTCTGGGACAACTTTGTTTCTTTAAAATTAGCTGGCACTGTTATGATGCAGAGGGATGGAAATGTATTTAATGGGGAAAAGATTTTTTTTTT
>VYZP01080004.1:36262-58405 GCA_013400635.1 Hypocryptadius cinnamomeus | reverse complement strand
GTTTTTTTTTTTTTTTTTTTGTGAATTAATGAAACTCTGTACTTTTCCCTACCCTGATCTTTATTCTGTAACAAATGAACAGATGTCTGTATTTCGTGGTTGTTACAAGGATATTTGCCAAGGCATTTCAGGGCTTTTAAGCCATATTAGAAAAAGGATATGCATTATATTTATAGCCACTATAAATTATAGAAAATAAATATTCATTCTTCAAAGCATGAAAGCTCAGGGCTGCCCTCAGTTCAGTAAAGGCTGTGGTGTGTTGCTTAGTCCAGTTGTCAGGGACTGTTGTCAGATTGGTTAGTTGGGTATTCTATAAGGGGAAGAAAATTATTCAACCACCAACACAGTCCTGTTTCCATTAGAAGTTGTAATGTTCTTTATCTGTATTGAATTTCATTTGGGGTTTACATGCAACTTTTTATAACAGGTCAAACCTAGGAAAAGTACCTGAAAAGCTTCACTGGAAGTTAAAGAAGTGTCTAATTTTGTTCTCTTTAAAAGCATTCAGTTTGACTCCTAAACGTGACCAGAACAAATGTTTTGAGATAGATCTGTATGAAAAGTACTTTTTGTAGCAAAACAAGCGTTAATGTTCTGTGCCTTTTCTTACAGGAAATTAAAATGCATGACTGACAGTGAAACTGTGGCACCTGACTGGCCTTACTACAAAACCATTGATAGGATCTTATCCAAAGTGACAGACCACAGCGATGTGAAAATGCATGAAAATCAGCAGCCAGGTCCTTCTACATCACAGACAGAGGCCTCGCAATCTCCATCAGCCAAGTCCACCCCTCTGTATTTGCCATATAACCAGTTTACATACGAAGGAAGGGAAGAATGCTTTGAAGATGAACATTCAGAGAGCTCATCAAGCTTGCTTTCTTACAAGCTGAGGTAGCATCTGTTTTCCCCTCTTTTTAGTATTTTGCAGAATGAACCAAATTTGCTGTGTAAAGGGAACACCCTCACACATTTTTCTCTAACAGCTCTTGTATTTTTCTGTAAATCACAAATGAGATCTGTTCCCCAATCTCAGTCACTTTGCTGAATTAGGGCATTTTCTTTATTCCTTTATGAAAGACTGGAAGGGAGTAGGAGAACTGGGCAAAAAGTTGTATATTATTGCCAAAACTCAGCATGCATGTCACGGCTCACATCAGGGAGAGTGTTCATGAAAGGAGTACAGGCATGTTCAAGAGAGTCCTGCAGTGCAATCAGAGATATAACATACTGCTTAGATGATTTTTGGCTTGCTCTAGTTCTGCTTTTGATATGAGTATGAAATTTCTCTGGCTTCGGTTATTTTTAAAATGGTGAAAAGATGCAAAATAAATATTTCTGTGGACAATGAAAAGCTGCTCATGCAGTTTGAAAGTACATTGCATCATTTTAAATACAATTGAGAATGTAATATTTTTCAAAGTAAATGCTAGTTTGAGATGCAAACATGTGATTTTTTTTTTTTTTGGATATGATTTGAGTTCCCTGGAAGGCAGCATTTTAACAACAGGCAGGGTTGTACTCTTGATACAAATTTCAGACTTTACTGGTCTCATTTTTCATCCAGAGTGGTGTGAAATAAGAGCTGATTACAGTTTTCTGGCTGGAAAAAAGTTGATCCTAGAGATCCTTATCATGAGTCTGTGAGGCTTTAACTGTAACAGTAAAATTACCTGTCAGTCATGCAACTGTAAAGATGTTGAGCTGGAAGAAGAACCAACCGAGCAAGTTCGAATTATTGTTTCCAGACCCACTCTTGGATGAATAAAACTAAGTTAAATTCATTCAATCATTCAAGCAGATAGCCCTTGAATAACTGATTATTTCTTAAAACTTTTTTTTTGGCAACGAATATTTACTAGGGTGCATAACTTTTGAACTATAGCAACCTTTTTGTTCACAAGCAACAATTTTTTTATCATCCTAGTCCATTGTAAGTAGTTGATATTCCTGATACACAAACTCGCTTGACTTTAGGATTTGCAAACTCCACAGTCACATTTCAGATGCAATAACTTTATTCCCAGTTGGATTTACAACAACATTATTTAATATTTAATTAGAAGGTCACATTTCCACAAACGTTGTGGAGTTTATTCAGTCAACTACTTGATAACATCAGGCTTTTAAAAAATATTGGATGTTAAGATTTTTCAGGTTAGGGACAACTCCAGGACAACACAGATTTTGTACCATAAGAGAGGACAGAGGTTGCCACACCAGGCTTCACTACAGAACATAGACATTCCTCACAGAGACCAAGTTAATCAACCCCAATGCCACATCTGTTGTGCCCACAGTTTGCAGGTGGACTCTCACTCTCATGTAGGTGCTTTCATTCACAGCTAAAATGGACTTAAATCAGTCACTAAATTACAAGCTCTGGAAAATTTAGGCTATGATGCATTTTAGCCAGCTTCAGGTTCACTGGTTTGTTTATTTATTTATAATTTTATCCAAGGCAATACCCTAACCTGTTCTAGTAAAACGTATTTTAACTTGGCTAAATTTAGAAATTGCATCTCATTTAAATCTAGCCCCTAGTGGCACAGGCTGGCTTTCAGCTGGCTGCAAGTCTGGGGCAGGTAATGCCACTCAGCCCTTGCAATGCTGCTGTTGCCTGCTAGGAGTGGCTGCACTGGCTGGCTCAGGAGGGTCTGGGAGCTGCAGGGAAGGGCAGGGCAGCTCTCAGGATGGCAGGACCTCCATAACTTAGGAATTCAGCCATGCTCTTGCAGTCTCCACTATGAGAGAATTTTGTGCAATAGAATATTGTGCATATCATTTAGCAGCAAGATGGTTATGCAGTCACAAGTTGAAATACAGTTCCCCTGTTTTAAAAGAAAAGGAGAAGTTGAGCAGTAGACACCACATGAGAGATCAGTGTAATATTACAGGTGAACATCGTGATTGGATTAAAAATTAGAAACCACTTGTGATAATGTGTCTGGAAGGAGAAAAAGATATTCCAGTAGTCCTAGGGGGTTTGAAAAGCTTGTCCAGCTTTGACCTGTTTAATTTAGGCTGATAAATGAGAGCAGAGTAGGGAACCCTTTCTTGGCCAGAAGAAAATGCATTGCTTGCTAGTGACACCACATGGGTTAAAATCACTTAGAGCTGCCACGGTTAGACAAGGAAGTTAATTATTTCAGAGTTACTAATGGAAAAATATGAAGTGAGGAAGCAATTTATAGCTTAAGCAATTAGCGTCTCATCCTGTATTTGAAAAACACTTTGAAATAGCCAACAAGATAGAAAAGAATTAGCATAAAAAATTTGGGTCTATCTTGGCTATTTTATCAATGCCCTTGCCTCTGAACAGTAGACAATTGATCCAACAGATTCAAAAAAAGAACAAAAGGCAATTCTGGGAATTGAAATCAAAAGAATGTTTTGATTCCCTATTTTGAAAAATACACACTCAGTTTCCCTATTTTGAAAAATACACACTCATGTCTATATGAAAATACAGATGTGTTTTGCAGCTGTATATTTTATAACTTACATTACGGGATTTTTTATTCAGTAATAAAATCCTAATGTTATGGCAACAATTGATAGAGAAGAAAACTTTCAAACAGTAGTTCTTTCTAAATGACTTTTAAACTTCTGAAAACTTTTCTGTTATTCCTTTAAACTCGCCAACACAGCTTTGGAGTGCCAGCTTTGTGTTTTTCACAGTATCTTTGAACATAGCAGGAGTCTACTTGGCTATATAAATTATAGCTTAAAAGAAATTCAATTGAATGTTTAGCTTTCATGATAGCAAAAAATGTCAAGTTTTATACTTCAATCAATACATACATATTGTCAAGCTAAAAATAGTTGAAACTGGTTTTCTTTGCATTCTGTTTGAAAAACTTTGAGTTCGGGACCTTCTTACAAAACCCAAATTTTGCTGGTTAGTGACAATACAATTAATGTGAGATAAAATTGACTTTAATTTTTGTTTCAAATGTGTAGATGAGGAAAACATTTGGAATCCCTTTAAAGGGGTGCCTGTAATTGCTTAGTATTGTTCTAACACTGCTCTGACACTGTTATACAGTACAAAACATCTGACAATAATAGAATTATTCTGTTATGTTCATAAAATATAATGCAATGTGGTGGAGTCTTGTACAGCAGCTCAAACTTTTAAAATCCAAATTCCTGACACCACTATAAATGACTTTTTATCTAATTGAAAACAGTATTTTTTCACCCAGTGTTTTCTAACCAGTGAGAAACAGTGTTTTTTCACCCTGTGGGTTAATTTATGGCCTTTGTTTTCATAGCAAAATAATGACAGAACATATTTATACAGGCTGTGAATGTAGTTCAGACTTCATGTGTTCTGCCATTTCTATTGTACTGAAAATGGGGATGAAAGAGTTACTTTCATAGATTAAAAATCCTTAATAAAACCACTGTGTTATCTAATCTGACTTCTTGTTAGATACCATTTGAATTTGGTCATTTGGATCTGGAGTCCAGAATTGTTATGGAGAGGATTCTGTGACACCCTTCCCTCAGCAGGGCACTTCTGCACTCAGGAGCCCCCTGTCTCTGCTGTCCTCCACTTCTTTGTTTCTATGATTTGTTTCACTCTGGGAAATACTAAATGTCTGGTCTAGACCTGATAAATACAGAAGATGGAGAATTCACTCTTCCCTTCTTTCTAGTGATAAGCAAACCCTTGTTTAAACCAGTCCCTTGTTTCTATGTGAATTTAGTGAATGAAACTTTCAGATGTTACTTCTGCTTACCTTTCTTTTCAGTATATTGGAGAACCTTTCAGTATTTTTTGCTTTCTGGCAAGGTGTTTGTGTGCCATAATTGTACTGTCTGGTATTTTAAAATTTTTAAATATAGATGAATTAATTTGCTACAGAAAGTTTACATAGGAAGAAAAAGTAAGAATTAGTAAAATTAACTAGCCAAGATATGGATTAAAAGAAGTGCATTAGAACTTGGTGATGATGTTAATTTGGGAAACAACATCTTTGGCAAAGACTTTACTATTTCTAAAATTATGCTATGGCTATTTAAATCTGAATGGGCATAATCTACAAAGAAGTTTGAGCTTTAGGCTATGTGCATTATGTAGTGCATCTTAACTCATTATGCAGACTTGTTATCCTAGCAAGGTGCTTTGCCCAGGCTCCAAGCCATTTGTGGTTATTTTCTGTGCTTTACTTCAAGGATGTCTCATTAATTCCTGAATGCATTTGAATTATTGAATGAGCCTAGTTTACCAGAAGATCCAGGTTGCCTCATCCTCAGTCCTTATGCTCTGAAGATCTTTATATAATCTCTAATATTAATATTGTTTATATCCAGACCATTATTAATTTTTTTAATAAAGACATGGATTATGGAGGTCTATGGAGCTAAAAAAACCCAAACCAGTGAGAAACAGCTTTTAGGTGTTAAAAGCCATAAATTCCAAGAACTGATGGTACTGAAGACCTGTTTGCCATGAAGTAGTCAGAAATGAGGAATTGTTGTTAGGATTTTGTGAAGACAACACATTTTGATAAACAGAGAACTCTTTGTATTCAAGTCCTGCTTCATTAATTATTCACACATGTCCCTGAAACAAGCTGTATTGGATAAGTGTAAGCAATCAATCAAGGAAATTTTAATTGAACAATGAATTAAATTGGTATTAGGTGGGCAGACAGCAAATGTATTTGAGACTTGCCTGATATGTTGCCTGATTGTGTCTGGAGGTTTTGCTTTGTTCCGCCTCATGTCCATTACACACAGTCATTTCTGCTCAGTCTGCTAGGTGAGGTGGAACAATTTCTTTCCCTTGGTTTGGTTCCTTGAAACCCTGCCCATCTGTTTTAGAGCATAGCAGGGAAATAGCTTTGTGAGGTTCTGTTTGGAATATGGTCCCAGTGTCAGAGCTCTTCCACACTTGGTTCATGTGGTCAGAGGAATACCAATGCCAATCTCCTGTAGGTTCTCTGCCATAGGCACTGGAAGCCCAGCAGAAGAGTACCAGCAGATTGTATTTGAGGTCATTACTTCCCCAGACCCTTCCTTCCTGAGATTTCCCTCAAAATCTACCTTCAGAGACTGGACTTGGCAAAGAGGGAGGTGCTCCTTCTGCAGCTTGTGGATGCTGTCAGGATCTGCTGCACCCCTGTTGTCACAGAGGTGTTGGCTCCACATGGAGAACAGGGATCAGGAACTGATTGATGCTACAGCCATCATCAGTAATTGCTTATTCTTGTGCCCATACATTGGCAAAGGAGACATGCTCCTAGCTGGAACTGTTTGAGGATACTGGTGCTGCTTGGGTTACTTGGTGCTGAACCCATATTCCTGCTTCTCTCTTGAATTTGTTATTAAAAATTACTGACAGAGAGGGGTCTCTGACATGCTGCCCAGGACACATAGAACTTCTCAAGAAAGATGGCTCAGAATCTGAGGAAACACTTCAGTATTCAAATAACTCATCACTGGATGGGCATCACTGGATATTTTACACTGTTTCATGTTGCAAGTGCTCTTTGCTTGTAAATGAGATTCTTTAGAGCCTTCTTTTGTAGGGCTCTTCTCAAGAGCTCCCTTTCAGCAGCAATTCTGCAAGAGGAGAGGATTGTAAGTGCCAGTTCCTTACTGTGAACTTGTGAGTGACCACAGAACCCTTTCAGTATTAGTCAGTGGAGAGAAAAGGAGATTGGGACCATGACCAAAGCTAGGGCTTCCTGAAAATTTCTGAAATAAGTATTTCTTTTCAATGAAGGTTAATTACCAAATTGTGTGTTACTGTAAACAAATGTAGGGAGTACTTGGGATATCGTGAAGAGTCCTTGGGTCATTGCTTTTGGGGGCACTTCTCTGTGCTGAAACACAGTTCTGAGCTAGCACTCTTCAGTGAGTACTTTTTTAGTTATTAGCAGACTGCAGATACTGCTGACACAGTAAAAATTTGCTGCTCCTTTCTCTCTGGAGCTGTGCAAGGCACTTACTGTCTTGGATGTATGGTTTCATGTCTTAACAGTTCTTTGATGGAATTAACTGAAAAACAGGTAAAATCCTTTACAGACTCTAGGAAAACACTTCAAAGATTCTTTTATCTTAAAAATAAGGCTTATTTTAGATCTTTCAATCTAAATCACTTCATCTTGGTTTTTTATGGTTGTTTTTGTTGTTGTTGTCTCAGTTGAAATTGAAATCCAAATGGTGGCTACTGTTACCAAGAAATACACACAATGCTCAGTGCATCTCAGTACCATTGACAAGCCTCAGTTTTTCTCTCATTCTTTATCAAGAACCATTCTCACCAGTGCTTATGTTGACAACACATAAGCCCTCTTGTGGAGTGAGTTTGTACTGATTTCAAGACAAGAGGTCTTACCACAGCTACTTTCTAACACTGTATGGTGAAGAGAATAGAGATTCATCAAGTTTCCAACATTTAAATCCTCTGTGAAGACAAGTTTAAATTCAAAAGGTGACTTTGGCTAAAATAATATCACTATTTCAGAAAGTTTCTTGCTCTGCCTACCAGAAAGCATGCATTCTTTGTGAATGTGACTGCAGCGATGGGAACCTTGGAATAACAGATTCAGTGTTGTCCTTAGACTGCTGTAGATCTTTTCCACTTGCTTGACCTCTTTGAGAACCACATTTGAAGTAATTCTGGCCCTTAGAGTTAAGGGAGACAAACAGAATTTAGTGTTAGCCAAGACCCATTCTCACAGGATTGTGAGAGTGATAATTTCAGTGATCTGCAGTAAGCTTGACCCACAGTTTGACCAGACCCACAGTTTCAGCAGAGCAGAATGTATTTATTTTATTCACATTTATTTGATGCCCCAAATCAAATATGCTATATAGAACCTGCAAAGCTGAAGGGTATTGTATACCTTTCAAAGTAAATAGTATCTCATCCTTTTTGGGTCAGTGCACTCTTAAATGTCAAGGGGCTTGTGTCTTTTTCTTATATTTGCATTAAGCCTTTCAGGTGCTAAAGATTGTTTATCTCTCCTGCCGACAGATCTGAATGTCACAGTTGCTGCTGCACAAAGCCTGTCAAGTAGGATAAGAACATGAATCAAATTATGATACAAATCTGCCACAGCTGAGTGACCTCACCCCTACTACCCTTCTTCACATTAATAAAAACACATTCTTCAAGAGTTCAAGTTATCCTTATTCAAGGATGTCTTAAAATCTGCAGCATGTTGACATGGCATTCTAGTCCCAACTGTACTATCTCATTATTGCATTTCACCTAGAAAGGATACTGCATTTGGCAGAACATGACTGAGATTGCTGTTCGTGTCAAGGGACTTCAAGACACATCATTAGATATCTTTGATGTTGGAGACTCCAGTCTGGAGTTACAAAAAGTGTAAATGAAGACACGGTCTCTCACTTAAAGTTAGGAAAGGAGTTATCCAGCTCTAACTGGAGGTTTCTCAGATGTGTGGTACACTTACACATATGCCTTCTACTTGCCTTTCTTCCTCTTCACAGTTCAGCATGATTGCTTCTTAGGCTGCAGGTTAAGAGACACAGATCTGTGTGTGTGTTCTCACTTGTATGCCACATGGGCTGGTTTTGACTGTGTGGCTCTGTCACCCCAAGTCAGAACAGCCATGTGACCTTTACACCTTGAGAGCACTGTCTTCATTGCCCCATGTTAATTTCTCTTCCAAAACAGAAATCCAGCATGATAAAGCATAGAGGAAATTCTTAAAATGTTCCCCAAATTCTACATGGCAGCTCTGCATATTTCAGATGAGGATGTCCATTGCCCTTCTCTGGACGCTCTCCAGCCCCTCAATGTTTTTCTTGTAGAGAGTGGCCCAAAAATGGACACAGGATTGGAGGTGTGGCCTCACCAGTGCTGAATATGGGGTGACAGTCACTGCCCTGGCCCTGCTGGCCACGCTATTGCTGCTCCAGGCCAGGTGTCATTGGCATTCTTGGCCACCTGGGCACACCTGGCTCATGGTCAGCCACTGTCAACCAGAACCCCCAGGTATTTTTCTGTCTTTTCAGGCTTTTCTGTTGTTTATAATGTTTTCTGGTGGAATATAAAAAAAAGAGTGGTCAGTGCTACTGCTGTGTCTTGGCACAAGGGCAAATTCTGAGACTCATATTCTGGAGTGGGACCAGCCTTACTAATGCAATGCTGCAAAAACAAGCTGTAAGATACCCCCACATCTAACCATGCAGCACTTTCTCTGGATTGGGATGGTTATTGCAGCTTTAAAATTGGAGTTTCAATGGCCACATAAGCCAAATGTCTCTCCCAGTACAGTGCATAAATTCAATGTGTAAGACATGTCAAGATTAAAAAAGTCTGGTATTCTGCAGGGAAAATTCTTATTAAAAACAATAGGATGTAAAATATCCTTTTTTTATTTTTTCTTTTTTTACAATCTGTAACACTATGCAATAAGACATTAAATACTTATGTTTTGGCACAAACTTGAGAGGGAATTTATTGGAGAACACAGGGGTTTAAAAATATGATTAGGTTGTCGCTTGGCCAAGAATATGCTATCGAATTTTGGGTTTTTTCTTTTTATAAATATAACTCTAATTTCTAACAAATATTCATATTTCAGAGCTGAAGAAAGACCAGTTAAGAAAAGAAAAATGCAAAACTGCAGTTTCCAAAAGAAGAAGCTAAAATTAATGGAAGCCATGTTGGAAGAACAAAAGAAGTTGAGTAGAGCTATGGAAGAAACCTGTAGAGAAGTGCGCAGGATCCTGGATCAGCAGAACATCATCCAAGTTCAAAGCTTACAGTTACAGGAGAGAATGATGAATCTACTGGAGAAAATGATCTCCAAGTCTAATGTGTAGTTTCCTTTGTGAATGCCTCTGAGATTACTATTGCTATTATAGATAACCATTTATTACACACCATATGTGTGTCTGTTGCCCTATTCCCAGGTTTTTCATGGAAATTAAAACCCTAGTGTAATCCTAGTTCAGCAAAGAAAACATAATGCAGGGTGAGAGCTATCCAGTATGATAAAACTAGTGCAATATATGCCTAAGTTGAATTATTTTTATACAGAAAGATTAAGGGATAAATAGCTCGGGGAACTGAAGTACTATTTATGCCTAAGTCAGGTACTGTTTTGCAAACAGTGGTGCTGTATATTGCTTCACATCAAGGACTGCAGCTTAATCTGTTTTAGGAGAATGAAATAGTGCATTTCTAAACATGGTTATTGCACCTTGACTTTGCTGATGATTAAACCCTGTTTTGAAACAAATGCCTGATTGTATAAGTGACCTATGGTTCTTGTGAAGAGCTAGTTGGGACCATGAGATACATAATTTTAAACTCCTTGCCTGATATGAATAGTACTCTAAAGTATGAGGGTAAAAATAGTCTATTCAAATACATTTTTTGATATAAAAACAAATGCCCCAAACCACCTTCCTATATACTGAATACTAAAATGTATAGAAGATACTTGAAGTTGCTTTTGATATTAAACATTTAATTTTTTTTCATTATTAACTGGAATCTGTTGACTTAACAAACAACCAGCAATGAAAACTTTCATTTATTCTCTATCACAAAAGAAAAGTATTGTACTGTGTGTATATACATATATATAATGTCTATCAAATGAAATAAAGAAAAAGAAGAAACTTACTCCTTATTGCTGGGCAGATAGTATGCTTTGGGACAGCAAGGGGTACCGGGAATGATAAGCACAGTGAGAGGTTCACAGTCGCTGATGGCAGGGTGAAGATCCGCGGTGCTGATGCCCAGATGGACAGGGATGCTCCACACGAGGGAGCCGCAGGCACGGAGGATTGGACCGTGGGAGCTGAGATGCCAGCATCAGCTCGCGTTTGGCTCCTCCATGAAGTGTGACATTTAAATAATCTTTCACTTGAATTCGAAAATTGGCCGGCAGAATTTCCTATATGCTTTTTCCTTTTGTGTTCTCCTTAAAAACCCCCCATATTTCTGCTTGTTTTACTGTACAAGCAAGAGCAAAGGTTGGATTCCAATGCAGAAACTAAAGAATTAGTACAAGGAACTCAGGCCATTTTCCATTCTTACTATTGAATAATGCCTCGTCTTAAAACTTTGTCTTTGAAGGTGTTTGCATTCTCCTACATAATTTAATAGGTTGTTGCTTAAAGGTGAGCTAAAATATTTTAAATCCCTGACACAACAAATTAATCTCTAATTATGCTTGCTGAACAGGATAAAGGTTATACTCACCAAGCAAATTAATAATATGGGGAAATATTTCTTAGACAGTCCTCCAGGTATGAAGATTAAAAGTTATTAAATATCTAAATGTGGCCCATTCCTACTGATTTTAATTAATGATAACAGGATAAGGCAAATGTAGTAGAAGACTGAACTTGGAGAAAATGGTGGCTGCTGAAATATAAACAAAGTAACTGTCCCTCACCCTACCTTTACTACAGTGATTGCATGATTGGAAAAATGCCAAGTTTCTTTTCTGATTCTGCAAGGATAGTTTTACACATTTTAAATGTAGATCTGTCATGCATTCAGGTACGCTACATGTTCAGTGCCTCCTGACACTTTAACTTGTTTACAGCAAGATATAAAGAAACTCTCCCCTGACTCCACAGGAATTAATAGTATTTAATCTTACTATCTACTTGAATCATATAGCAATTAAATCCAATTAATGAGCAGCAACAATGGCAGCACAGCTGAACCTTGTACTGTAGAGTAGGTAGCCCCCCTCCTTCCCTGTCATTACAGCTCCAGATCTGTAGGAACACAAGAATGGAGGAAATCTTATTCCTTGCCTGCTACCACAAGGAACCATGTCATATAATCCCTTTTGTAAATGTGTGAAACTGTATCTTCAAATGAGTTAGGTGTTTTGTCCCTAGAATTATATGAAGACCTGCATTACAGACAGGTAAATGCAGTTTATAAAATTGCTTCTAGGATTATTCCTGATTAATTTATACCAATTTTTTTCTTGCATCAACGCTGATTTTGTTGCTTTATATAGCATTTACTCTTGAGAGCTAGAGGTCATGCCCCATGCAACCCTTCTTCTGATGGATAATATCTTTTATAAGGTAGGATTTTGATGACTGTTTTGCTAATTTTGCTCTTTTGAGTTCATCCATTTTAAAGGTGAGTGACCAGAATGACACACAGCATTCCAGATGAGACTCCGAACATTGTCTTACATAACCGCTTTAAAGGAAATGGTGTTTTCTGGTGGTTCTGAGATTTTTTTTCTATATAAAACATCACTTTTAGTAGTTACATTTAGAAGTTAAAGTTTGAAATCATCATCTCTTTAACAAAAGGCTTTATTCCCATCCATGCAGATTACCTGTGTTCTAGCCCTGTTTTTGCCTAGAGAATGAACACAGCAAAGCTTTAGACAAATATAACAAGTTTCATGTATGACAGAACTTTTCTAATGCTTTTTGACAAGTTGAAAATTCCCCACCTACCCACAGTTTCCTTTTGCTGCTGTTTCTTTTGTTTCTGTAGAGACTGAAGGTTTACTTGAAAAAATAGGTTGAGTGTTTTTTGAGGGGATTTTTTTTTTGTTTAAGGTAGTCACAGCCTTTTCATCTGTATGGGACAGCTGCAGGTACAGATATTTGAATGTTTGTGATATTCAGACAAATGATAACTTGAAAGACCTGCCTAGAATTAAAATTCTTGGTAGAATTCCTGTTTTTGTAAAACAGAGACAGACACTGCTGCTGTGCCTGTATGAGTAGGGAATTGAGTATAATAAGTATTCAAGGGGAGCACATGAGGAGTTACTCAAGTTTGTAATTTTAACTATGACATTAAAGGAACTCCCTCATGACTTCTAGAAGTGTGATCAACAAAGAAACTGTAGCATAGGAAAACAAATTTATTTTCAGGGCAGTAATGGGGTCAACTCAGTTTGATATCACTTTCACCAAATCAAGTGCTTGTATTACGTGTACACACACAGATGGTGCAAATGGAAAAAAAATAAATAGGGGAGGAAATACACTGCCTGGAGGCAGGTGACTTTGTAAGTGATGTGACAATAAAGGAAAAGGAACCTGAGGAGGCAGATGAGAAAATGAGACATTGAGAAACATGGAGGCAATTGAGAAGCAGATTTTGATGAAAGATGGGAAAAAATATGTTGGACAAAAGGGCAATATAAATGCCTCCAAAAAAACCCAGTAAGGACAGGGATGAGGGAACACAACACTTTAGAAAGTGAAAATGAAAGAAAAAACATAAAGCTGAAGGAGAAAACTTTGAGTATGGAAAGCTAATGCTAGTGAAATTCTGTATATTTTGAATAGAAAGCCCCTACAGGTAACTTAAGCAAGTTGCAAACAGTGTAGAGGAAGGAGTGACAGTTTTTCCCACCAGAGGAAAATAAGGCTCTGAACAAACATTTGGAATCAAGGATATTTTTCATAAAGGAGAGAGGTTAAGTAATTTGTAGGAGGATCCTGTAATAATTAAGCAACATTTTCTCATGCTGGCATTAAAAATTTGCTGGGTAAAAATGTTTGTAAATTTTTAAAAATTAATTTTTACTCCTTGACTTCAAACTGGAGAAGCATTTTAAGATTTCAGTTTATTTCAGGCCTTGCCAAGTTTAACAGTTATCCACAGACCAGGAGATAAATTTATGGATGGGGAATAGCTTTTATCATATTCTCCATAAAATGCTCTCTCTTGCAAAGAAAAAAAACAGAACAAAAAGATGTATATAGAATTTTTTTTTCCACAGACTTAGCCTGCCCAAATTGGTGTAGGGAAATAGTTTACAATTCTGCAGACTTACCCCAAGCTGACAGCCTGGTTCTGTGAACAGTCTCCTGTTCTAAAGTCAATGGGACTATCCAAATGAATAAATCTTTATGTATATGTTTGCAAGATCAGTTCCTATGCTGATAATGTAATGTGAAAGACAAATTTAAAAAAGAAATTTAGGAACATTTGGTGGTGTTATGTCAGCAAGTAAATACTAACCATCTGGTCTCTAGATTGCTAATCTATTTCCCCTGATTTTATGGTAGCACGCTTCCTGTGTCTGCAAGCTTGCGACTACATCATTAAACTTTTGTGTTGATCTTTTTTAGTGTTTTAACAGAAACATTTGAAATACTTTGCCATTTTGGGTGCTAAATTTTCTTCCTATGCATATTTTTTTCTGGCTGGAAATTTTTCATTCTGTTACAGCTTATTTTAAGGTATTTATTGAACCATATTTCTAATAAGGATGAATAATTTCAGGTATATTCTTTAAAAAGCAGACCAGTCATCCACAGTGAATGACATCCAGTTATGTAGGGCTGGCTAATTACTACCTGTAGATAGGTTGTAAGATCTGTTTGATCCTGGTATCACATAGTACCAGGTTGAAGGGACCCTGGGCCAGCCTTTCTTGGCTTTCTTTGCTGCAGCAGCAGCACCCTGGTCACTCATACTGAGCTTGCTGTCTACGAGGACCCTCAGGTCCCTTTGGCTGACAGATTTCCACCTGTGCTGCACTCCTGGATTGTATTTTCCCAGGTGCAAATTCTTGTCCTTGTGCAACTTGTGCGCCAAGGGAAATATAGGTTGGGTATTAGGAAAAAGTTTTTCACAGAAAGAGTCATAAAGTTCTGGAATGATCTGCCGAGGAGGTGGTGGAGTCACCATCTCTGGATGTGTTTAAAAAAAGACTGGATTTGGCACTCAGTGCCATGGTTTAGTTGAGGTCTTAGGGCATGGGTTGGACGATGATCTCTAAGGTTTCTTCCAACCTAGTCATTCTGTGAACTTCATAAAGTTCTTGGCAGCTCACTCTTCCAGCCTATCCAGGTCTTCCTGCAGGGTGGCTCTCCCTTCTAAAGTGTCCACTTTTCCCCTCAGCTTGGTATTATCAGCAAACTTCACCAGGATACACTTGTTCCCATCCAGATCACTTATGAAGATATTGAACAGATGTGGGCCCACTATTGGTCCCTGGAGGACCCCACTTGTCACAGGCTGCCAGTTTGAAAAGGAGTTATTTACCACCATCCTCTGGCTGTGTCTGGCTAGCCAGCTCCCCATGCACTGCATGGACCAGTTGTCTAGATCCTAATGCACCCAGTACTTTAGGAGGAGACTCTGAGAAAACATATTGAAAGCCTTGGAGACAATATTCATTGCTCACCCCACATCAACTCAGCAGGTATTGTGCTGTCAGGTGATCAGGTTTGTCAAGCATGACTTGCCTTTGGTGAATCCCTGCTGGCTTTTCCCAATCATGTGCTCCATTTGACTTGTGATAGCCTCCAGGAGAATTTGTTCCCCAGCTTTCCCAGGGAATGGAGTAAAACTGACAGGCCTGTGATTTCCTGGATCCTCCTTTAAATCCTTCTTGTAGAAGGGGTGACATTAGCTTTCTTCCAGTCTTCTAGGACACCCCCTGATATCCACAACATCTCCAATATTATGGACAGCATCCTTGCAATGACATCAAATAACTCTGTTAAAACCCTTGGATGTGTAACATCAGGACCCATCAATTTGTAGGGGTCAGGCTCCTTTGATAGCTCACAGACAAGCTCTTCTTTCACTGACAGCATCTGCTGGTGTTTCTATAAACCTGGATTTTTGATCCCAGGACCTGTGTCCCAAGGTAAAAACAGAGGTGAAGAATGTGTTGGGAATCTCTGCCTTTTCAGCATTGTGGGTGACCAGCTCACCTCTGCTGCTGAACAGTGGGCCAGTATTTCCTTCTGTTTGTTGTTCATGCACCCAAAGAACCCTTTCTTGTGTTTTTGACCTCTCTGGCCAATTTCAATTTGAGCTGAGCTTTTGCTTTTCTAACTGCATCTGCTCACCCTGGCAATGCCCTTGTAGTTCTCCATGGATTTTCCATCTCTGGTACGCTTCTCTTTCAGTGTTGAGCAGACCCAAAAGCTCACATTTAAGCCAAGGGAGTCTCTTATTCCACCTGCTTTCCTTACCCTTAAAGAGCATGAACTGGTTTTGTGCTTCCAGGAGAGTGTCCTTGAAAAACTGACAGCACTCACAAGTTCCTTCATCTTCCATGGAAGCCTCCCAGGGAATCTGTCCCAGCTGAGCTCAGAGCTAAATTTCTTGGTTGCATTTTGTTACCTTAGGGGTAAGCTCTGGATTGCTGTGCATTGCAAGGAAAAAAATGAATCGGTGCATACCATTTAAAGGTATAAAATTTCCAACAGACTAAAATGTTGAGAAGCATTTATCACAGCTTGAGGAAGGCTTGTTTCACTGAGGGAAGCTATAGGAATATCAATTTTCTACAAACTGCAAAGTAAACATATTTAAAAAATTAATTAAAATTACTTTAAAAACTCTCCAGGATCTGCATTCTTCTCCCTACAGGTTTAACTATAATTTATCTTTAATTCAATATAATCAGATCAAATGCAATCTCTTTTATTAATGCATAAAACCTTGCCCACATGAACTTATGTTAACTATAATGCCTATGCTTTCTTTAAATTTACATGAATAAGATTTTCTATCTTTCCTTTTAATTTAACTTAACTTAGAACTTCACCAAATGAAATATACCAATGTTAAATCTTTAACAAAACTAACTGTCCACATAGGGTTTAAATCTACAGCTCATCTATTCAAGGATTCAAGCATATATAGAGCTAGTTCACATTGGTTAACATTCAGCAAAAAATGAGACTGCATTTCACCACAGTTGAAATGGCCTAATACAGACTATACCAGAAATGATGCACTTGTTTTGTGTCTCCTTGCTGCCAAGAAGTTCTTGTGATTTGGTTTGTGCATTCTCATGAGAATAATCCATGCCCTTATTTTAGGAAGCTGGTTAAAAAAAGGCATACTGTACATTGAAAAACTTTATTCTTAAGCAGCCTTTCCTTCTGTAAGATTGTCTGTATGTGTTCATTCATGCAATGAACTCCATGCAACGCCCCACAGGCATTGTGGTTTGCATGCAGAAGGGTATCAGCACCTTCAGCTGACAGCCCTGTGCTGAGACACCAGGAACCAGCTGTGCCTCTGAATCTCTTAGCTGGAGACACAGCAAATTCTTGTGATCTTGTCTTGCCCACTCCAAATGAAAATACTTCTGGTGTGTAAGGTATGTGGTTTAAGTCCACTATTAAGAAAAATACATCTTATGAAAAAAAAGCATAGGCTAATTTTCTATTTCAGATGAAATTAGGAAGTTATGCTAGGCAATAACTTGGGGGATGTCAGTTATCAAGGAAAGAATGTGAAAATGCTTATGGAAGACCAGCCATAATCATCAGGACTTCAGCAGGAACAGCCTGGGTCACCTGGTTCATGCAAGTCACCACAGATGTTGTATACTTAAGAAGGTGAAAGAGGAAGTAGGCTGCCACAGGTTGAAATAAATAATCCATCAACATTCACCTTTTACCATGGAACTGAAATTTTAATAGGAGGCAAGACCTTAACCTAGTTCTGAGAGGAACTTAAGCAATGGTGAAGGTACCCAGAAGAATTCTACACATGCTGTCAAGGCCAAAATGACTCTTAACCAACAAACCTTCATTTCAGAAGGTCATTTAGAATAACTGCAAATTTATTCTTAGATGAAACCAAAGTTTTGGTGGAGCACAAAAAAAGTTATTCTCTTTTAGGTAAGTATGTATCAGTGCATTTTATATGAGTTTTAATTGCTGAAGTTATACTAATAATCATGATGGCTTTTACCTGGAATGAGCAAGTAGCTTCTAAATTAATTTAAAAACCATTCAGAATCCAGTTATGAGGTGGGGGAAGATGAAGTCAGCCTGAGCTGAAGCAGATTTGAGAGCCAGGGCAGAATCCTGTCATTCTGTGTTGTTAGGAATGGCTGCTGTTTGAACCAAAGCCACCTTTGCTAAGGTGGACCTAAATGTCACTGCAGTCGTGCCATGCCTTGTCAGCTGAACTCCAGAAGAGATAACCACAAGCAGAGCTTGTCTGGCAGGTATTATAAAGACAGACTGAACTTGGTCCAAAAGGACTTTCTGTCCTCTCCAAAATTTGAAGGTAAAAAGCTTGGATGAGGAAATGGAAAAATGCTTGGACTTTGCCACATACTGACTAGAGCAAGGTACAATGATTCTTGGGTTAACTGAGAGGATCCCTTCTCCTCACTTTAATGCTGCATAGTTTGTCCTGCAGCCAGGGTCTTTTATCAGAGGAATTATGTTAAATAGTTAAATAGACAGAAGTGTATAAATATGCTTGTGTCCTTGAAGTAGATATTTTAGCAGATGTTTTGGCTCTATACACTAGGGTTGTTCATCAGCACTGCAGGTTTAACATGACATCACCTTTAACAACATGTAGCTATACTTAAGGAAAGAAGAATTGACATCAGTGAGCACTACTTTGTGTTTTCAGTTTTTGACTACATCAAAATGTTTCATTTGAACTCTGTTAGTGAATTTGGAAAAATAAATACAGCACATTCTATTGTAGAGGAATTAATTTTCTTAGGATATTAAAAAATTATATTTATATTGTGGTGCTTTCCAAAGGCACACTCAGGACCAGGGCCTGGCTGTGCCTGTTTTCACACACAAAAAACCGTTCCAGACAGTTTAGCATTTGAACCTTCAATTTTGTAAGTGGCACTGTTCACATATTTAAATACACAAAAGAACCTTTCCACACAAAATCTATTTAAGTATATTTTAATATTTAATTAACTATCATAGCAGGTAAGGACACAATTACAAAGCAAAGTAGATGCACAAGGATCAATCCTTTTAACATTAAATAGAATTTGGGAGGATATGTCCTCTATTGGCCAGTCAAGATTCAACAGGATCAGAATCCATCCCCCTTTATTTCTACCACTTCACAGCTCCTTGTAGGGGTTTTTGTACATCAGCATGCACGGATGGGAAACACCAACATCCAAACCAAAATGCATTTATACAAAAATATTTTCTTCCATTTCCCACTGCCAGGAGTGTCTCATACCAGGTAGAAAACTATGTTCAAAATAAAGGGAAAAGTATTTCTAAATATTAGATGAACTAGTAAACCAAGGTAGATCCTGATGGCTGTGTGTTCATACAATGTACAATGTACATGATCTTTGCTTTTGGAATTTAAAAATAAGTTCTTTAACAATGACTTTGCTCCCAACTATGGGAGCAAACTGTCCCAACTGGCCAACACAAGCTAACTACAATGTGTATGACACACAATCTTCACTGCTGTTCAGAACAGAATCAAGCTAGGAAAGTTGGAATCATGTTGTAAACTGAACAAGCATTTGACACTGACAATCATGTACAATTTTAGTATTTTAAACAGGTTTAAAACATTAAATGATAAAAGTGATATTTATGTGAGGATTTTTCTGTATGTCTAAAAACCTTTTTGGAACAACCAACACTTCCATTTCTTTAACCAAGGTAACTAAACAATGGTAATTAAAACCAGAGACTTTGTGTCAGATACTGAACTATGTTTATTTTCTGACTTCTCACCTGGTGTTTGTGACAGCAATAATCTCACTCCATTACAGGATGCATTGTAAACCTCTCCAGATGCAGCCTGACAAGCTGTTTGGTGACAGCCACCCTTGGTGTGATTGAGATGTCTGTATGTCCAACATTAAGCTACTTAGCCTCATAAGCAAAAGCTTTTCCAGCCCCAAAGCTACAAATCCTTATCACTTTGTTTCACACTCTTTCTTCCTTTATTGTCTCCAACAGTGGTGAAAACAGTAAGTTACAGCTGAGACCTTGTGTGGATTTTTGAGGGGCCATTAATCACCTTGTTCCAGATTATAACATGAATTCTTAATCACCATTTCCAGAAGCACTGAAGCAAAGCATTAAATTCATTCTGGATGAGTTGGATTTTTCTGACTGCAAGTAGGGTGTGTGAGCACACCTGTGGTCATGTCAGTCCTCAGTTCTCACTTCTTCCTTCCTGAGTATGACTTAAATAGGAAATTCTGCTGTAGTACAAAATATCCTTCTGTGAAGCCAGGCTAATGACATGCTCCTGTGCCATTACAAAGTGCAAGCAATCCTGTTGATTATCACAAATACAACAGATTCAGTATACTTGGAAGGGGTAATCTGACACTGCCACACAGTAATCAGTTTATAGTTATCAGCTGATGGCACTTTTTAGCATCCCTCCTCTTCGAAACAAAGTAAAACATAATTCCTGCGTATTAACTCCATAAAGATGCAGTGGGAGACCTGCAGTTACCACTGTGGGATAATTACAATTCCAATTCCACTTTACTTGTCACTTTCCAAGAGATTTTCTTCAGTTTCTTCAGCTGTTTACAAAGTCAGACTGAAATATATTGATCAATTTTCCATTCTATAGGCAAGGAGGTTGTGCAAGTCAGTCCTAGGTCTGTTGGGGTAACACAGAACAGAAGCAGTGGCAAAAGATATAAAGTCTTAACAACCCCTTGTGGCAGCTGGAAATAATTGGGCTGTTAAGGGATGGCAACCCAAACCAACACCTTTGATTTGTGGAACACAATTCTTTACCTGTGACACCTTCCCAGGCAAAAGGATAAAGAATTATAGCTTCTTTGGGCAAACTTAAATCACTGGAGTATTTTTTGAAATTCTTCTACCTCACCTGAAAGAATCAACTGTGAGGTTTAAAATCAACCACTCAACTTTCTTCCTTGAGTTTTGAATTTTTAGCCTCCCTAAGGACTTAATAATTACTTTTATGAGACACAATGCATCTGAAGAAGTTTGGAAATCTGTTACACTGATCTGCAATGATGTCTTCTGTGAGGACGAGAAAAAGACATAATACTTATTTTATTCAGTTATTTCTTCTTTTCAGAACCTTTTCCCATAAAACTGGGTAAGAGAGATAACAAAACTGGGATCTAGGTTGATCTGAAATGTCTCAGATTGGTAGAAATCTACTTGGGATGGATTGACAAAGAAAAAAACCAGCAGAATGAGAAGGTGAAGGCCAGAGTAGAGGAGCAGGATCCTCTGTTTTTCCAAAGAGCTTTTTCCTTTGCTCTGTGTTTTTGTTTTTCCTGAAGACTCTGGTATCCTGTAAGCACTTCAGCTCAGGATGGAATTATTAAGATTTTGTAGACTGGATAAGAATTAGACAGATGACTGAAGTTAAACCATTAAGCCACAGTATTACAATTTAGGTGTTGTCTTAGAGATGACAGCAACAGTGAGTTGTGGGATAGATATCCTGCTCTGGAGACTGGAAAAAAACCCAATAAAACCCCAGAAGAAGGTAAAAATTCTCCTTCAACTTGTGCCTGGTAAATTCAGCACCAGGTTTCCTGTGCATAGAGTAATAAAATTAAATACCCCACATACAAAAGATTTCTGTAAGTACATGTTAACAATTAAAGATAATGTTCTGCTAAGATTACAAAATCAGGTTCTGTAGGAAAGTCAAAGAGATTTGCTTAATTCTTCCCTTTTCCTGACTCTTATATTCCTTACGAATTTCTTAACTGATGTTAACTTTTTTCCCCCTCTTCCTATCTCTCCTATTTAAAATACGGGCGACCAGCGCTGCCCTTTTGAAGTGAGGAGCTGTCCCTGGTGTATTTTGAGCACTTGCTGCCTGTGCCCAGCTCCACCCTGGCGGCAGAACTCCCCCTGGCACACACGCTTTGCCCTTTCGGTGTTAATTCCCCGCAGTGCCCCCCGTCCCGCCTCAGGCTCCCCGGGTGAGGGCAGTGCCCGCTGCTCCTCCCGCCCGCACCTTCACCTTGCGCGCTCTGTCTCGCTTCATTCCCGACCTTCAAAGACGAGGCACACCTGTCTGAGGCGGCTCCCAGCGCCTCCTGCCCCACCTGCGCTCCGCGCCGCGGGCTGTCAGTCCCTCCCCTCGCACGGTCCGGTGCCCGGGCTCAGCGCTGTGTCCCGGACCCGCCGTGCCCGCGGTGCGAGGCCGAGCCCGGCTCCCGCTCCCGGCCCCGTTCGAACGGCCGCCGCCAGCCCGCGCCTGCGCACTGCCCGCCCCGCCGGAGCCCAGGGCGAGGCGAGGCGGCTCGGAGAGACCAGCGAACTACGCGCCCCGTCATGCCCCGCGCGACCAGTTCCCCACGGCCAGAGCGAGCGGGCCTCTCGCAGGGCACGCCGGGAGCTGTAGTCCTCCGGCGCGGGGTATTGTCTCTCCCCTTTCTCTGTCCGGGAACCCGACCG
>VYZP01080004.1:25452-35999 GCA_013400635.1 Hypocryptadius cinnamomeus | reverse complement strand
GACAGCGCCGGGCAGCCAGTCGCCGCAGCGCCGTGCGGCCGAGCCCGGCGCCGTCTCCCCGGTGACCGGGACAGCCGCTGCCTCGGCGGAGTAGCCGGAGTCCCGGGGGACGGAGGTGAGTGGGTCCGAGCGGGGCAGCGCCCACCGCAGCCCGCCCGTCTCTCCCATCCCCCTCGCCGCCAAGCGCCCGGCCCGGGACGCCGCTGGGATGCGGCGGGAGGAGNCAGAGCGCCCCGAGCCCGCCGGGCCCCGCCGCTGCCCCTCAGAGCGCCCCGAGCCCTCCCGGCTGTCCCCGAGCCCGTCCCGCTCGGGTGTCGCTGCTGCCGCCCAAGTGCCGCCCCTCTGAGCGTTGTCCCAGCAGTTCTGGAACGAATTTGGAAGAAAAGCAGGGGGGAAAAATGCCTAACTGCGAACAAAACCTTTCCACCTTCTTAAGTACAGCAAATAAATTAGTCTGAATTGTAGGCGCATGACTGTCTGTACAATAGCTTTAGAAAACTGTGTTCTTGCTCACTTGAGTCTTGTCGGACAGAACAGCAAATGTCCTATTTGTGTTCCTTACACTTCGTACGCTGTCTTCAGCAGAAGAAGAGTTTTTGTTAACTTTTTAGCCTGCTGTTACTAACCACAATCAGTATTTTTTGAATGATCCCACTAGGTACACCTAAAGGAAACATAATGGCCTGTCTCGCCAATTGTGAAATGCTGATGAGATTTTTTTTATTAAAACATTGTCCTGCCCAAGTTCTCAAACAACTAGTAGCTGTCTTCTACAGGTTGTGCTGTTACATTTCTTGTGTAACTTGTCTATAAACATGTACCACGTTTGAATACTTAGTGGAATTCAAATGTGACAGCTTCATTTGAGCTTTGTAGGGACTTGGCATCAGTTCTGCCTCAACAACTGGCACCCATGCTGAAGAGTCTTTTGCATTACTTCAAGACCTGTGTGAGGGATGAGGGAACAGTCTCTCTCCTCTGTGCACTTCCACTTTGCATACTTTATTCTCTTACAGTCTCACTGCAGAAAAACAAAATAAAGCCAGACAGAATGAAGCCAGACAGTGTCTCTGCACATTAACATGGATCCTGTAGTGCTGAGACCAGCTCATTTCCAGAGGCTTTTTGGGAGGTCGTGGTGGTCAGTCATGTACTCCTGATCTTCAGGGGCTCCCTCGCTGCCCTCTGTGACTGCTCAGTTACAGTTTAACATGGACTGTAGCAGGAGTGTGCCTCCTGTTTCTGTTCTCTTTGTTGCTATGACATAACAAGAGCAGAAGCAGGAAACGAACCACCTCTCTCCCTTGAAAGTAAGCAAATACATGTTATTTTCTTTGGAGCAGAGGGTTTGAAAATGACATGAAAAGCTAGCATGGATATGTAGCAGCATTCCATACAGAAATACAGTGTTTGTGGGATACAGTACAATTCAACTGTAATTGGTATTTTTGGTGTTTTATACCCCACAAATAATTGATTCAAATGGTAGACCAGAATGTATGCTGGGAGAAATCTTGAATGTTTTGTTTTGTTTTGCAGTTCTGTGTCAAAGCTGATGTGTATAGACAAATTGTGTTATTTCACATACTTGAACAACTCTTAATGTGTACATATTAAGTGTTTTTGCCTGAAATGTTCTGTGAAATATTTTGTAGTTATGAAGCTACAAAGCTTTATATCAGTGCAAGTGAATTGGTGTTTTTGTTTCTCTGGATATGTTATATGTTTTATAATTTATTACAGGAAAAGAATATTCAGACATGATTGCTTTGGAACTGTGGAAGTTTGTGCCACTTCTGTGCCATATCTCTTCAGCTCCAGGTTTCAAGTCTGCAAAGAAATTAGATATTTTGATAATTTAGTTTTGAACTAGTCTGTTAACAGTTTGACAATCAACTAATCTCTGCTTAGGGGAAACATTATTTTCCTAATTTTTCTATTTGCCTGTCATGCCATTATTGCAGTAAAACATACTTGGATGCTGAGGGTTCTTGCAGAAGAGATATATTTGTCCTTTGTCTTGAAGTTTCGTAGATAAATTTAATGAGTTGTTGTTTGTCCTGGCTGTAATTAGCATAAAAATTGCACAGTAATATTCAGGTACTGAGGGAGGGAAGAGGTGATCTAGTGAAGTAATACAGTTTTTCTTTGGTTGGTATTTTTTTGTTTTGGGTTTTTTAGAGTATAGACACATTAATAGCAAAAACCCTTTAATGTTGAATTAGTTCCTAACTTTACAGCTACAAAATTTCGCAAATATATTAATAGCTGAAAGTCTTCATACATCTGGAACATCATTATTAGAGGAAAGTAACATGTTAGCAGCCTGCTGTTTTGTTTTTATATTTGCCAGGTTTTTGAATGACATTTCATTATCAGTGGTTATCATCTACAATAAATGCTTGATGTGTAAAGGTCATAGGTTAGGAAGGAAAGTGGGTAAATTGACATGTGAACAGAGTTAAAAGGAAAACCTCTCTTAGCAAATGCAGAATTGTGATGTAAGAGAGCATTGGGGTTTGCCTCTTCTCAAGAGCAGCCTAACTGCATTTTCATTGTGTGTTTTTTATAGTGGCATTTAGGATATTTTTTTATAGATTAGAGAGATAGCTGTAAAAAACCTTTTTTTCTTATCAGCCACTTCAACATTGCAATACTGAATCTTAAGTTTTTTAGTAACAACTGCTTTTTGTTATATTTTTAAAATGAGATTATTTATAATCTCATACTCTCTTAATTGTTTCCTTTGCTCTTGGAAGCTAGTAGCACAGCTTTAGGTGCCAGATACTATTGGGCTTTATGGTAACCAGGTTAACAGCACAGATTCAGAGGGTACCCAGGGGTCTCATTGGCTGTTCTCCAGACAGCTGAAAACAGAAATATTCACTATAAGGCAAATTAGAACATGCTTCTAGATAGAAGGTTTTTATTTACTGTTGGACATTTGTTAGTTCTATTTTTTTTTTTTTTTGAGAACTATATCTTGAAATATTTAATGATTATTCTCAGAAAGTACTAGACCTAATTAGAGATAGCTAAATGCACAGTGACCTCTCGATTCCCAGGTTTAGCCCCATCAGGAAAGGGTCAAACAATGTTTAAGATATGAGACAGGATGCCTCATATTGATGGGCTTTTTTACAGCAATGTAAGAGTTAAGTTTGGTTAAATGTTTGCAAAGCACTTCTTATGTTGTGATTTCCATTTAAAGGTTAAGTGTGAAGTTTCATTGCTTCTTAAGGCCAAGGTGGGTTTTTTGTGGTCTCAAATTATAGGAAAATTATTGTCAATGAAGCTGGATAATTGCCATATTAAAACAATTTGCAAAAATCATTCTACACTGAATACTCACAGCTGCACCGTGGAGACATAAAAACCTGATGTCCCTTTGTTAAAAAAAAAAACCCCAAAAAACTAAACCCCAGAAAGTAAGGCCAACTGGATCTCTTCTGGTATCTTGAAATCTGTCCTATTTTGGGTTTGGAAGGGTCCTGTGGGAATTACATCCTTCAGCTGAGTATCTAGCAGAATATTTGAGAAATAGCAGTGGTTTCTTAAATTTGGTAATCAAGGAGCTCATATGTAGATAAGTAATTAAGACTATCTAAATTGTATTTAGTTTTGAATTTAGTTTATTCTAAATTGTATTTTAGTTTTGGTTTGGTTTTTAATTGGTAAAGCTTCTGAAGTAATTGCCTTGTTTGTTCTAACCCAGGCAGAAATACTGTGAAAGTAGCATGCTGTAGATTTAATCACATTCTGAGTGTGGGTTTTTTTATTGTTTCTGTAGCTGAGAGCAATGTCAGTAGGATTTCTTGGTCATTTTTTGTCCATGCAAGTAGTGAGTGGGACACCACTAATTTAGCACTTTAGATATGATAAAGAAATGTGTTGCCTCTGTGTGTATGTATATTTATATCTTTATGTGAATGTATTTATCTAAAATGTTGCCTGCATTTTGCCCACATATGCAAGATACTTGCTTTCAAGTACCTTATACACTTTAAATATGTTACAATGTGACTGAGTTAAGAATAAGCCTGTGAACCAACTCAGAGTAATTATTGTCAGATTAGTTTTCACTTGCTCAGATGGAGTTTATTGCAATTTTATGTAGCTGTAGTCCCGTGGGTTTTTCTGTCAGTTATCCTCCAGACCTATGGAAATGAGGGTTCATAGAGTGCAACAAGGGGGTAGTTTCAAAAGTTGAACAAGTTGTCATTTCTTTTATTTGTATTAGTCATTTTCATGCATTTTAACCTGCTTAGTGGGGGAAACCTCTCTAAAACAATGGAATTTGCCCAAGTATATTTAGAACAAGACATCCAGACTTCAGTGCTGACACCAAAATGTAGTGAAATATTCTACTTCTTGCTGTTCATACAAAGCTGTTATATGTTAATTGTAAAGTCATGTCTGGATTAATACTGGCAGCATGTATCTTTTTCACTCCTTTTTTTTCTTTTTTTTTTTGACTGTTTCAGCTAAACTAAAACACATGGATGTTGGAATGATGGTCTGAAATGCATTTTTACAGTGTTTGCTATCTGACAAATTGTTTTGAGTAGATTAATTGGTGGGTGTAACAGTAAATCTCGATCCCTTTGGTCTGATACATGACTGAATGCCCACTTGTCATTGCATATCTAAGTGAAATGTATGTAAGGAAATTGAAGTCTGAGATACTTTTTTTAAGCTGCCTTTACAGTCAGTGGAGAGATACAGGCTACTCTAGGGGTAATTAATCTCTTTTACATGATACATGTGGTACCTGTTTCTGTATGCTGTGTAAAGGGGGTGAGGTATAGCTGAGTAGATGAGCATGAGCTCTCATTTTTGTTTTGCTGGGAAAGGATGTATGGGCTTAAATAAGGATTTTCTTTATTCTGTAAAATGCAGTGGTAGTATGATGGTGCAGAAAGCCAGAAGGTAATTGAATAGTAGGCAATGTGGGGGAGTTGGGGAAGACATAACATGCTTAGTTTAAAAAACACTGACTGGACATCAAAAGACTTGGATCCTGTTCTTTGCCATTCTGTCATGTTGTCATCTTGGACAGCCACTTTATTTACATTTGCAACTCCTTTCCTATCACTAAAATGAACACTGTGGTACCTGTTCTTTTCAAACTATTATGAGTGTTTAGTTAATTCTCTGGAAATAGTTTTTGTAGAGTTCACTAGCAATTTTTTCTCAACAGTAAAGGCAATATGGGTGCTAAAATACCTGAAATATGATAAGAATTAAAATGTCCTTTCTTTCTTTCTTTAGATCTTCATCAGATGGAGTGATACTCTTGAAACATGACAAAAAACTGGACTAAATAAAAGATTTCCTATTTTAGGAAAAAAAAAATCCAAAATGTACAGACCAGGAGAAACGGTCAAACGTCGGCTCAACACGCACGCTCCTCCACGGATAAGAAGCGTGGAAGTTGCTCGAGGAAGAGCAGGTTATGGCTTTACCCTTTCTGGACAAGCTCCTTGTGTTCTTAGTTGTGTGATGAAAGGAAGCCCTGCAGATTATGTTGGACTTAAAGCAGGAGATCAGATATTTGCAGTTAATGAAATCAATGTGAGAAAAGCCTCGCATGAAGATGTAGTGAAACTTATAGGGAAATGTTCTGGAGTGCTGCACATGGTCATTGCTGAAGGGATTAGTCATATGGATTCATGTTCAAGCGATGAAGAAGTTGGTTTTTATGATGGGAAGGGGTGGCTGAAACCCAAACCTGACTCTAAAGCTCTGGGTATAAACAGAGCAGAGAAAGTTGTTGAAGAAATGCAGTCTGGTGGAATTTTCAACATGATCTTTGAGAATCCTGCTCTTTGTGCTGGTACCTCAGATAATTCTGCACCAAAACAAAGATCGTTTTCAGTTTCTGCTGCTATGAAATTTGAAACTGGCAATGAAAATGCAAGCAATCCAAATCTACTGTCAAAGGAAGAAATAGCCAAAGTTCTGAATGATGATTCAGTTTTTAGAATTGGACTGGAGAGTGCAGAAGACTTTGGGTTAGATGCAAGCATTTTGAATGTTGCCATGATTGTGGGTTACTTGGGCTCCATCGAACTTCCTTCAACAACTGCAAATTTGGAAACTGAGAGTTTGCAGGCCATTCGTGGGTGCATGAGACGTCTGCGGGCAGAGCAAAAAATCCATTCCCTGGTGATGATGAAGATAATGCATGACTGTATTCAGCTCTGCAGTGACAAATCAGGTGTTGTGGCAGAATATCCTGCAGAGAAACTGGCATTCAGTGCTGTTTGCCCAGATGATAGAAGATTCTTTGGACTAGTTACAATGCAGACAAATGATGATGCAAGCTTGGCTCAGGAAGATGAAGGGGTCCTGAGGACATCTTGCCATGTTTTTATGGTGGATCCTGAATTATTTCATCATAAAATTCACCAGGGTATAGCAAGACGTTTTGGACTGGAATGTACAGCGGATCCGGATACAAATGGCTGTCTGGAGTTTCCAACATCATCTCTACCTGTCCTGCAGTTTATTTCTGTCCTGTATAGGGATATGGGGGAGCTGATAGAGGGAATGCGTGCCAGGGCTTTCCTCGATGGTGATGCAGATGCTCATCAGAATAATAGTACGAGCAGCAACAGTGATAGTGGAATTGGAAATTTCAACCAAGAAGAAAAGAATAATAGAGTTCTGGTGGTTGATTTAGGGACCAATCCAAGTAAACACATTCCTAGCAGTATATGGGAAAATCCAGTAGGAAGGGGACAAAATCAGCCTGCTTCCCATTGGAATGGCTTCTGTCATGAGCAGGAGGGAAACATCCCTTTAGAAGTAATTCAGAATGATAAGTCCCAAAATGTAAGCAAACACTTGAGCCCTTCTGCTCGTATTGAAGTTCCATTGGTTTCCTCCCGAAATTCAGTACCCCCATCCAAGAAAAACACTGCAGGCCTGGGCAACCAGAGGTGGCTGCCTGTGCATGTTTTACAGGAGTGGCAGCATGGGAATGCCAGCGACCAGGAGTCGTACACGGACTCCACGGATGGCTGGTCCAGTGTGAACTGTGGGACCCTTCCCCCCCCAATGAGTAAGATTCCAGCTGACAGATACAGAGTCGATGGCAGCTTTGGTCAGCCACAGCTAAAATCTCACAAAAGTGAATGGTCCAAGAAGGTGTTCTGCATTCAGAACAAATTTGGCCCTCCGCACAGTATCAGGAAATCTAAAGAAGATAAAAAGGTAAGGACATGCTGGTGTTGGTTCTTAACGGTATCAAAAACCCCCACACCCAAACCCATCTGCCTATGGTACTTTTACACAGTAATATTTGCATATTAAAATTCAAAGGAGTATTATATAATTTACAAAATTTCAGATGAAAAAAATAATACATTCTGCTCTTGTCTGCAGAGGCGTTTCATATTCCTCTTTAATTGAGTGCAGCTCTGGAATTGTACTTCTGCTGGAAGTGTTGTCTGTTAGGGCATTCTCACTTTTCTTCTTGTCTCTTCATTGTTTCCAAATGTTTCAGTGGCACTGAAATGAAAAGGAGGCATGACATTTTAGCAACTTCAGTTTCTTCTGACCTTCAGCTGTAAAAGAATGGAAACAGTCTGCATCTTTAGTCTGGTTCCTTTTTGTAGAAGGCTGGCTTGCAAATGTTGTTATTTTAGTGCCATGTATTTTTATAGAGACGTAGTCTAATCATTAGTCAAAAACCTGGATTATACACTTTTAACTGAATAAGACTGTTTTATTACCAACTTCAGCAAACCTCTCAATACAAGTAGCATTAAAAACTGACATAAAAAACTGGTAGTGGTAAATCACAAATCTAGCATTCTGCCAGCAAGCCTGTAATTCAAGTTTTATTCCAAATTACCGTTTCTTCTTGTTTTGTCTACTATTAGACAAAACGAGGAGACTTAAAAAACAAAAAAAGGTGTGGGAAGAGTACTCAGGATGATTACATACCCTTTGTGACACACACATTTTGCTGTTGAGGGAGCTAATCTCAGGGGAGTCTGTTGTTGATAACTGGAATTCTGTTAAAGTGGAGGCCATTGTTCTGATACTGAAAGGATCAGTAGCAGTTTCGTATCTGAAATGTTTGCTGACTCCAGGGAAAGACTGAGTCTTATACTCCAAATTAGCCTTCAGGAAGCTTTATCATTCCAGGCTTATGTTAGTGTTCACCTTAACAATACACCAGTGTATAACTATTATATATATACCAGTTTGTTTTTATTTACAGCACAAAAAGCATACCAAGAAATGTACGTGAAAGCTTTTACAATCATACATTACTTGTATGATTGTTTCAGATGTCCATCATGCTATCCAAATATATTTTGAAAAAAATGTGGTTTTTTCTCACCTGATTCAAAATATACAACTGCTGATCAAGTGGATGACAGTAGAGGTTCATTAGTTGTTTCATACTGTTAGAAACAAAACCTTTCTAGGGATTAGGCTGCAGAACTTCAGAACATTTTGGGTTTGGTATGGAAAGAGAAAATATATTTTATTGCTTTTCTTGCACTGTAAAGCAAGCAACTTTTGTGTGCATTCTATTGTATGCTTTTTGTGCTGAAAATAAAAAGAAATAAACTAGTATGTATAATAGTTATACACTAGTGTATTGTTAAGGTGAACACTGCTACAGGCAGCAATGTTTTACAGAGCCACAATAAAATTAAATTTCAAGTGTTCTTAAATGCAAGGTGATTGACACTTTCAAAAGCCAAACAGAAACACTACATTTGTAAACATTGCCCACCCAAACCACTTAAGACTCAATTCTATCTGCTGCCCTGAAGTCTTTGCTGATGGACCAAGGAAAAGGCCTCCTTATGTGCAGTACCTGGTGCAGTTGCATGCTGAATGTTGGTCCCAAGTGCTGCATTGGATGCTACTGAAATTCCTTCAGGGTCTCTGTAATAAGTTTGTGTCTGCAATGTTGTCCATGACAGTAATATGGATTAGATATTTTTCAGAACCACTTATTTCATGGAAGTCAAGATTATACTAATTAAAATCTCATAGAAAATTTTACACTTTGAGATGAAAGATGCTCTACATGTGGCTAAAGAGTGATAATATTTCACCTACTGTATCACTCAGATCATCATAAACCAACACTAAGTATGTCAATCCTCCCTTTTAAGTCTATCTGATAATAAAATAGGCATTCTGTTCTTTAATTAATGACACATTTGTTTGCAAGACACATTTAAAATGTTCCTACATGGCTTTAGCCTTTAATCTCTTCATTAAAGCTACAGACCCTCTTTTGCATTTTAATTTCATTTTTCAGTATTTTTGAAGGCTGTTGAAACTGATGAGAAAATCTCATAAGGATTATTTGGAGTAATTCACAGAGATGAAGTTGTACAATGTTCTCATCTTAAATCTTTCATGTAAATAATCAGATGTTATTACTGATGATCATACCTCTGTACTTCAGGTGCTGCAGAAATAGGGAAAATCTGTATTTGCATCTTAGAGCCCTAGTTCATTTTCATAAGAGAGAAATTCAGACTTTCTTATTACTTTGTGTGGAGGGATGAGGTAAAACTGCCCATTCCAAACCCTTACTCAGGTGGGTTAGCTCCTGTGTTCTAGAAAATTACATGTTCTCAGCTTCCTGTGACCTTTTTAAGTGGTGAGGACTTATTTCACACAGATTGCTCAGACTCATTCCAGTCACAGAATAAAGTGTATAAAGTGGCCACGTAGGATTACATTCATATTTTTACAACCTGGTGGCTGAGTCTGTCTTCATTTGGCAGAACAGCACTTAAATTTGCTTTTGTCTTTTACATCAATACCGAAGGTAAAACATCCTACGAGTGGGAATGTAGAAGCCACTAGAGGGAGAAAAGGTTACCAAAGCTGGAGATTCTTGTGATGGACTCTGTGCTTCCATATGAAGCACTGTCTTCCTTGGAATTTTCATCACACATGAACTCCTGGATGCAATTCTGCTCTAGCAGAGCTGCTGTGCAGATAAACAGTGATGATCACAGCGTGTAATTCCAAAAAATATGCTGTACTGTACAATGCTAGTGGAGGGTAAGATGGGCATAAACTACTTCCACATTTTATAGCTGCACTTACAAAACATTTGTGAGTTGTACAGCATGCAAGAGCAGATGTGAGAAAGTGTAAGTGAGCATATCTATTTAAAATTGCACTTTCAGAACTGAGCCTGGGAAGTGCTTCTTGTGAGTAGGAATAAATATGGCATTTCAGACCTCAGGTTACAAGCAAGTAAACACATTCTTTGAGCTTTCTTTTCCCTTTAGTGATGATGTTTTCAGCTCACAGACTAGAATTGTGATTAATTTTGTGATAATTGGCAAAGCCACTTTTAAAATATTAATTTTCTTTATGCTGCTATAAGGCATTTTAAAATTTAATATAAATGTGAATCGTAGATAATAGTTAAAAATGCCTAATCTTGTTGTTAGTGGATATCATGAGGTTTCTTGTTTTCTTTGAAATGTTGTAATTATGAATTATCCCCAAATTACAGAACACATGCTTTCACAATTGCTGTATATTTT
>VYZP01080004.1:4654-25401 GCA_013400635.1 Hypocryptadius cinnamomeus | reverse complement strand
TTTTTTTTTTTTTTTTTTTTCCTAAAACACTTTAAAAAGGTTTCTGTGCATGGCAAGAGGAGAACTAAATCAGGGAGATTTTGGTTCTAGTCCACCTCTTTTGACTGAGACCTACCAGGAGATATCTCTGGCCGTGTGCACCTCTCATATTGTTCCCTGTACTGAACTTCACATTTCTGGTGTTTCTTGAAAGTGTCACATGAACAGATTTCTATTAAAGAAAGGAGACAATGAGAATTCCTATTGAAGAAATGAGACAGTATTCTAGTGAGAATTTTTTGGTGTCATCCATGTCTTCTGTAGGTCTTAGATGAAAACAAGCAGGGAGAGGCCTGATGATGTTGCTGAAAAGGCAAATCATGGAAGGCAAGTTGCATTTTAGTCTGAGAACAGCTAAGGAAGATTTCTGGTGACAAGAAGCTTCTAAATTGCTCTAAGATTGATGCTGGGTAGGGGTCGGGTATGCTCTTGTGAGGTCTGTGAGACCAACGTGAGGAGCCTGGTTGTAGCTTCAGTGGGAATGGAATAATTCCTGCTTTTTTGTTTGCAATTCCAGTTGCACTGTCCTGCCTTTGCTGTTGCATTGCTCTTTTCACCTTCTTTAGCATCCCACTAAGTTCCAGTCACTTACCTGCCGTCTCCTGTGCATGGTTTTTGGGTGACGCAAATGAACAGCACCATAAGCAATGTGAAAACATCAGGGGATGTTAGAATTGGCAGGGGAATTGAGAAATTGCTGAACAGGGAAGCATTCCTTTCCCTCTAGACTAAATTAATATAAATATGTTTGATTTTGTTCAACCCTCACTCTCTGTTTTCAGGCTAGTGCCTGGCCAAAAATATGTCTATCCATTACTGTTTTAAATTAAGTTTTACTGGGAAAATACTCCCTTTTCCACTGGAAAGCTTCATAACAGTCAGTTTAGTCTTTGAGTTCTCTCTCCATAAGGACAGAATCCTAGGCATTGACCTCTGACCATTCTGTTTTTAAAAAAAGAAAGTCTGTTTTAATAGTGTGGCAGTGAGTATAACATTGAAGATCAAAAGAGGTTTTACAACCTGAGCCTGATAACTAGCATTTGGGTCCTAGGTTTATTCCAAGTGAATATGACAAATCTATTGAAATGTAATTTAAAAGCTTTTTAAAGTTTTGGGTATTGGCTTTTAGAAATCCTTTACTTTTTTAGAAATTTAGAAATCCTTTACTGTTTCACACTTGTTATACTTCTGTCTTGATCACAATATTGTTTGTGCTGATGAAAAGTGTGAATTTGTAGTTGGATCCTATTTGTAGGTCTTAGAAGAAGACAAAATAGAAAATCTTATTTCATGAGACTCTCTGGACAATCATATTGCAAATGTGTATTTTTTTTTTAACAATAAAATGTATCAACTGGTTGGTAACCTTCATAATTTCAGCTCCTGAAAATATTGTTAAAATGTAGAAGAGAGAAGATAGGCAAATTGTACTATGGGGTTCACTAAGGCACCTTTCCCTGCTGATCTAGTTCACAGGCAACTATTATTATTCCTTGGTTTTGTTCAGAAGTGTAACTGTAACGACTTTAGAGTTGTCTTTGTTTCCAAAGCAAGTGTTACTGAAAAAGATATGCTGTCTGAGTTTAAAATGATTTTTTTTTTTTTTTTTGGGGGTGAAAATCTGTAATTTGCTTCATATCCAAGAACTGCAGTTTTTTACTGTTGGTAACTGGATGGTGAACTAACTGCAAAGCGGATATTTTAGATGGAGAAACAATGTTGGCAAAGCTTTGTGGTTCCCATATTTGTTTTTTTGTTGTATAATTACATGTTTTTTTTCTCTGTCCTTTAGAATTCTGTTTGCTCACTAGCTTAAATTGTTCCACCACAGCTGTTTTTAAAGCAGAATTAATGGCAGCTGGATTGCTATTCTTATGCAGTACAATTTAATGTTAACTTTTGGATTTATTGGCTTTGATCTGATTTGAGATCTACCTATATACCTTAAAGAGAACTCAAGGAAAATCCCAAAGACCAAGATAGATCTGAGAATGTGCTAATGTGAATTAATCTGCAAAGAGGCATCTATAGGAAATAGGTCCTCTGATTTTTGCTTAGAGAAAATCAAAAGCAATTAAATATTTAGTAATTCAAAGTGTATAAAAAGCCCAAATAATGCTGGCTGTGTTTCTTTGAAAAAAGAATTAGATAAAATCTGGACAGTAAATGTCTGTGGAGCAATGCTGACTTTTGTGAAATGTCCTCATTTCAAGTTTGTGTTCTAGAAAGAAAATGGTGTGGAAAAAAATTTAGCACAGAATGAATTGAAATAATGAAAAATGGCTTAATATTTATGTTTTAAACATAAAAGCTTTGAGATGGGAGATTATGAAGTTATTGTCTGTACTAAGAAAGATCTGAGTTCTTGCGGTTGAGAAGATTTAGAGGAGAAAAGGAGTTGTAAAATACCAGTTTTTTACTGGACAAGATATAGGGCCATATGGAATAAAGATCTTTAATTAACGAAAATAAATATGGAATTGCTAAAACTTATGTGAACTTGTACTTTTGGCATTCCTGATATCACTTGACTTACATATTCTGCAGTTTAATTAGTGTGGAAAGAAAACACCACATAATTGTATTTTCTGTATAGTTTCATTTCATACCTGCTAATATTTGTCCTGAGAAATACTAACAGTCTTTCTCTCTACTTTCTCTTAGTGATATTATTTTTGTTTTAAACCTTAATCACCAATCCCTTACTTTCCAATCTGAAGTCAGCTTAGACTTATCCTTTCCAAAAGTTTTTTCATAATTGTAATATAATTGGTTGCTGTAATATTATTTTTGAGAAGGGTCACCAGAGTTATAAGCAGTTTTAAAAATGTGTGGACAGATAATGTATTCATAAGGCTTATTTCTTGTGGTTTTGTTTTTTTTCTTTTTTTTTTTCTTTTATGCTGATTCCTGGTCAGTGTTTTGATTGTTACTGATTATTTGGCTATACTGAAGTAATGTTCCCAGCTAATGCCTACCTACTGTTCAAGATGATTTGAAACTAGTTGTTATGTCCTTTTTTTGTATTTTTCTTCACATTTTCCCCTACTGTAGTAAGGTCTTTCTGTGCCTCTGCAATTTCCAACTACCAGACTTCCAACTTATAGAAGATACTTTTATCTAGTTATACTGAGAAAATGATCTTACTTTTTCATATGCATAAATGACACCAATATTTGTGGATTTGGTGTTGTTTTTGTTGTTTTTTGCTTGACAGGGGATTAGGATGCTACTGAAGTGTAGATGGCTCAGTGTTTTATGCCTAATATCCTTAGTACAGAAGACAAGCATTAAATTCATTTACTTGGATGTTCATGTCAGGACAGTCTCTTTTCTGTGTCTTCCTGGAATCCATATAGATCTTATATGAAATTTTGCAGCATTCTTCATTGTATCATGGGCCAAACTGGCATTTAAAATGCGATTGTAATGGGTAGAAGGGAGTGAAATGTGTCCTTATCATCTAATCAGTAAAGAAGTATTCTTAAAAGTCATCAAATCTGTTAATTAGCACTGGTGAATATAGCATTTGAATTCTTTGTCATCCTGGTGTATCCCAACCAAAAAAATAAAAACCAAAATGAAACAAAAACCAAGACAAAAAAAAACCACCCCAAAAAAAAGCCAAACCAAAAAACCTGGGAATTGCAGTGTAATTAAAGCCTGCAGAAAAGCTGACACTAGTTTGAATGATGATAGACCTTTTTTAATCAATCCTCTGTCATCTAACTGGGTTTTGAGAGGTGCTGTCCCTCCATGATGATGACACAAGTGCAGGGCAGCCTGAAAGGTGTCCCTTCATTCTGGTTTTGTCCACATTTCAGCACAGACACACCTGGAGCCCTCTCTGTCAGCACAGACACACCTGGAGCCCTCTCTGTCAGCACAGACACACCTGGAGCCCTCTCTGTCAGCACAGACACACCTGGAGCCCTCTCTGTCAGCACAGACACACCTGGAGCCCTCTCTGTCAGCACAGACACACCTGGAGCCCTCTCTGTCAGCACAGACACACCTGGAGCCCTCTCTGTCAGCACAGACACACCTGGAGCCCTCTCTGTCAGCACAGACACACCTGGAGCCCTCTCTGTCAGCACAGACACACCTGGAGCCCTCTCTGTCAGCACAGACACACCTGGAGCCCTCTCTGTCAGCACAGACACACCTGGAGCCCTCTCTGTCAGCACAGACACACCTGGAGCCCTCTCTGTCAGCACAGACACACCTGGAGCCCTCTCTGTCAGCACAGACACACCTGGAGCCCTCTCTGTCAGCACAGACACACCTGGAGCCCTCTCTGTCAGCACAGACACACCTGGAGCCCTCTCTGTCAGCACAGACACACCTGGAGCCCTCTCTGTCAGCACAGACACACCTGGAGCCCTCTCTGTCAGCACAGACACACCTGGAGCCCTCTCTGTCAGCACAGACACACCTGGAGCCCTCTCTGTCAGCACAGACACACCTGGAGCCCTCTCTGTCAGCACAGACACACCTGGAGCCCTCTCTGTCAGCACAGACACACCTGGAGCCCTCTCTGTCAGCACAGACACCTGTACCCATCACTTGCTGCTTCCTGGGACAGCCCAGAGGATGGGGTCACAGCCAGCTCTGTTCCCAGCTCCCCCTGATTCCTTTATCTCTTTCAGAACACAAGAAGTCCTTACCCAACATATCCCATATTTCAGTCTCTGCTGTTCTCAGACCCTCCTTTTACAGGGACTGTGAGTTTCAGTGTCAGGTTTGGGTGGGGCACATGGTGCTGGCAGGTGACATGAGGGGCAAAGGAGGGTCAGGACCTGCTCTCCTCCAGAGGGGTGCTCAGTCAGGGGAGTGGATGTTGAGGGTGGGAATGGACAAGAGAGCAGCACAAAGCCACACAGTCCAGATCAGGATTTGAGACTAATATTGATGGCATAATAATATTTGCATCAGCTGCTTTTTTTTTTCCTGTGATCCTTTCACTATTTTTTGCGATTTTGTGTCTTTTTTTTGTGGCATTACTGTGGCATCCCTGTTTCCCCTCCCTTTTCAGAAAGCTGTAAATCAGGAGCTTTCTTTCTGAAGTCTTAAACCTTCATTCTTTTTAGAGATGAATTGCCAATCCAGACTGACCTTTCTGCTGAGGGGCTCAACAGCCAGGATTGGTAATTTGGTAAATTTTGAATATCCGTAGAACTTTCAAATTATATGGTCAGTGTATCTGGGCTCCAAACTGTTATGCACTTCACCACACAAAGTCACAGAATCAAACCTAAAAACAGTGGGAGTTTTTGAAAGCTTCAATAGCTGGAGATAGGACACATTAAAATTTGGTGATTTTATAGTTAGTATGATTAAGTTCTGTTACACATAGAACATACCAAATTCTGTTGAGTTCCTTAAGTAGTTGAGCTCTTTAAATTGAGGCAAGCAGTTCTTTGTGACCATTCTAGCATGTGCATGGTCCTTTGGTATTCTCTTAAATGTCCAGGACATAGGATAGTGTACTTGTTCCACCTGAACTGGAGGGAAAACATTTTCCATGAAAATTAGTGCACACTGGTAATGATGGTTTTGTCTTAAAGCTCCTAGAACTTCGTTCATCACATTTCATTGATTTCTTATGTTTTTTAAAATCAAACATTTAAACTTTTAAAACTATTTTGCTCAAATCTTGTGAGATTAACTTTTGTTGTGAAACAGTTTTGAAAGCATAGTTCTATAAATGTAGATGATCAGGCTTTTTACACATTTTTGATTAGCTTCCCTTATATTTTACCTTTCCTTCTTGCTGCTCTTCCATAGAGCAGGCAAAACCCATGTCCCATCAGATTCAGTCCCTTTTAGTTTCCTAAACTTAAATTTAGTTTCCTCTCAAGATCACAAACTATAATGTGTTTTCCATGAAAAGTTGTAAATTTGCTGGAAGCTGGCCTAAAGCCTCACAGTTTTTCTTTCTCCTTTTCTCCCCTTTCTGGATTCCTGCTGCCAGCTCACTGTATTTATTTGTTGTCAGGGATGCCAGAACTCCTAACAAAAATTTCCCCCTTCCTGAGTCTCTTGTACTCCAATAGCTGTCTGTCTCCTTCTTTGCTAACCCCTTCCTGCACCTTCAGCTTTAGAACTGGTACCAGAGGAAAGGAAATCTATTAGTAATATCTAGGCAATAACTGCAGAGAGGCACAAAGACTATTCAGCACAAAATGGAAATTTCAGGCTGTTGCCTATAATTTGTTGCAGAGTTATAATACTGGATAAGTGCATTTGCTGGAATATGAAGGAGCACAGTACAGCTCGTGCTATAGCTGGGAATTCCTTTAAGCTAATTGAAGATGTTTTCTGAAGGGGTTTGGTTTCTTTGTGTTCTGAATAATTGATCGAGTTTCATCCACTTTGTTGTGTGCACTCAGGCTCCAGGTTACAGTCACATATTGGCTGTCATAGTTTCATGTTGCATTTCTTTGGTAGTTCCAGCTTAAGAGTTCCTGTGGTGCTCAGGCCAGAGTTGGCAGTGAATATCATGAGTTGTACTGGCATGACTGTCTGTGGATCTGCCTTAGGAACGGAATGATTTCATTTTGTAAACTCTAGTTTACTGTTAGTGGAGATGAGGGCCCAGCCTGCTGCAATTTGTGAGCTTGCAGGAGTGGTCAGAGGTACATGCAAAACCCTTAAGCTGCTACAGCTGCCAAAAATCTTATATGGAGCTGCTGCCCAACTTGTTTATCAGTTAAAAATACTTTTAAGAGCCTATCCTTTTTTGTTCTATCTTTAAATAATTAGAGTTGTGCAAATCATCTTACATTGGTGACCTGTTTTCAGTGCTCTCCTTGTCATATTTGCACTTGCCATTTCCTGTTAGCCTAAAAAAAAGAGTAATTTATTTAAAAAAAAAAAGGACACAGACCCCATTAATTGTCCTTATTCTCTTATGAGTATACATTTTACTGGTATTTCAATCTATTCTAATTTTTACTTTTTTATAAGAGTAGAAAAAGGAATGGATTTTTTAGAGCATCAGTACTTTAATTCCTTTAATCCTTTGTTGTTTTTCCTCTCCATCTGCCAAATTATAACAGGATAAAGGCTCTTAGAGATATGTTCTTTTATACTTTCACCATGACGGATAGTAGTAGCAGGGTGGCAAGTATCTGCATTGCAAATAGGAGAGGATGTATTGCTGTAGCACATGCTTTTCACTGATCAATTTGTTTTCACAAATTTCTGTGATTTTTGGTTGGCTTCTGGATTCCTAAAAGTTCTAAGGTGAAGGCACTTAGTAAAATGTCAGGTGGACTTCAGTTTCTAATTCTGTTGTCTGATAGAATTTCTTAGATTTTCTTGACTATTTAGAAATTTTTAGAGTTTCATAGATTTAGCAACACTGTTTTTGGAAGGGAATCTTTAAGGTAGGATAAAAAACAGTTCTAGGTCCTATAGGCAATCTGTATTTAAAAAAAACTCCAAACAACCCCACAGCCTAATGTTCATGCAGCACATGTCAGTGTTTTCGCTTGGCAGCTAAAAGAGAATGTAACAGCATATTTTCCATAGAGTGGTTTGGGTAGGAAGGGACCTTAAGATCATCTTGTTCCAAGCCCCCTGCCATGAGCAGGGACACCCTTCACTGGACCAGGTTGCTCTAAGTTGGCCATTTTTTTGGTCATACAGTTATTGTTCTGAAATGTTTGTGGATCATTTAGTGGTTTTTAATATTTGTTTAATAGTGTAATAAAGGCTTTTAGAAGTACAGTGATTTCCTTATGTCTAACAGACTGCAGAAATGACATTAATATCAGTCATTGCACTAACAATCTCTCTCTGCTCAAATACTGTGGATTTCTTTAGCCATGCTGATTAGCACATTCTAGTTTCAATGGCTGTTTTCTGTTCAAGTCATGGATGCTTTTATTTCCAGCTCTTCAGAGTCCCATGAAGAACATTTGCCAAAATGGTGCTGTTGTGATTCTTTCCTTCTTTGTGTGCATGTGTGTATGCACAGCCATTTTTTAAATTGATCTGGAGAAGGAGGTCTGCCTTCATAGTCTGCATGTGTGCAATAGAGTCAAGAAAAGATGAAAAGGGAGACTTCCCAGACTTGTGAATTGTAGTCTTTTTGGGTTTTTTAGTAATGCTCTCCTTAATTTCCTAGATGATTAATTTGATTTTTCAGAGCAAGGAAGAGATTTTTGTCAGTTGAAAATATTTTCTTAATTGCAATTGTTATCCAGATGGATTGGGGAAATGGTTAGCTCAGTACATTTTTATATTTTGTAATCATTGCTTAAACATTGTTTTATTCCCAAAGTCTCATTTTTCTTAACTTGTTCTTATCTTTACTGTTCCACCCAGGGCTCAGTAGTCAGTTTTGCATAAAAATATAAAAACCCCACAAATGTAAACTTTGATTGGATAGTAATTTACTTTCTCTTTTCTAATACCACACAATTTACAAGTTGTTTTTGTCTGCTCTCCCTCGTTCTCTTTGTTATGCTTCTGACCACAAATAGGTAAGCAGCATTTATTTGCAAAATGGGGCATCTGGTGATAATTAATCTTATCTAGAATCTGCTTCTCAGTGGAATCTAATTAGATTTGTCTTTAGGCAGTTGGTTCCTCTTCCTTCAGTTTGTAATGTTAGTGTCTCAAAAATTTTTTGAGTGCATGTTCTTAATCTCCCAGCATCATATATGGCAGTCTCTACTATTTAAATAAATACTGGACAATTTATATTCTTTTTTGGGGATGAAATAGAATGAAAAATGAAAATGTATTTGTTATTCTGCATAGATATGTCTGCTACTGATAGTTTTTTCATTTTTTTCCTTTCACCCTTTTATTTTCAATGAAAGCTGAAGTTCTCTCAGGGTACCCATCTACTTTTAAGAAACACATCAAAGACCATTAAGCATCCATACTGTGTACCTGTTTCATTAGTTTCAAAATACCAATTAATGATGCCATTAATTTGCTGAATAGTTGGTAGTCTGATAGTTTTGTCACTAGTTCTTGGATTAAAAATGAAAAAAAATTAAAAATCACAGAACTAGTGTGGTCATACTTGACTAGTGGTGAAATGGAGTAGATGTACATGTATATTCATGTTGTTCTAACAGAAAAATTCATACAAGAGGAGCCTTGTTGATGTTTTGATCAGCTGTGCAGCAGCAGTAATGGATACATCTGAGTTTAGTCAGGGGTTGAGGTGAAGTTCACTGTGTGGCACAGATTAGGTGTAACTTTCCATCCACACAGGAAAGGCTGGTGTGGCTGTAAGGGATGAGGCAGCTGTGGACCACCACAGCAGCACCTGCCTGGATGAACAGATGATTTTGAAAGTTGCTCAAAAAAACAGGAACTGTCCTCATTCCACTGCTTGGCAACATTTACAGAGAGCAATTTTCCTCTCTTCACATTTATTTGATCATTTAGCAAAAGCCACCTTAGCTTGTTTATACTGCACTTGTAAATACTCTCTTAAAACCTTGGAAGCTGAGATCCAGCTACTAGATTTCCAGGTTGCTGTGGCAGAACCTGCCCAATTTACTTCTCAGCAAATTAAAAAAAAACCCCAACAAACCAAACTCTTAGTAAATAGAAAATTGGGAGGGAAAGAGATTTCATAGAAAAAGGGATCACTTTTAATACTGAATGAAGCTGAACTCTCAAGCCTGTTGAGGGGATGAACCCTGCTGCATACTTTGGATCCAGATCCCTGTTTTGTCTTGACAATTCTTTGAGCTTGTAAACAGAATCTGTTGAGAGCACTGGTGATGGCCAGAGCCCAGTTCTGTAGAATAGTGTTGTCTCCATGGGAATTAGCAAACAGGCAGACATCTCTGAGGCTGTACAATGCTCTGGCTGCTCTTCTCTGCTTTGTGTGAGTGGTTCTTGGCATGAGGCTGTGAGGATGTGAAATTTGTGGTTGTTCGTTTGATTAACGTGACATGTATAGGCTTTCCAATGAGTGATCAAAGGGAGACCAAAATATTTCAGAACTTGGAGCACAGAAACTTGCCCAAAGGAAGAAATGAACACAAATAGAAAATGTAATAAATATTACAAATCTGCCAAATGAGCAGTTACAAAAGTACTTTTAAGCTTACTATAATGAAGAAGGATGCTGACATGAAACAGAGGGGAATTTGCTCTGATTTAAAGTCTTTTATTTTCTAAAGCAAAAAAGCATCAGTAGACAGGAAGGAATTTTCCCCACATTGAATGTTACAGTGAAAGGAATCCAAAATTTCAGGCATATAATCACAAGGTTTTATAATGTATTGAGTTTATGTACATCTGCTTAGCACCAGTCACCGACTGTGCCTAATTTTAGGTTCAAGCTTACACTTTGCCATTTGGAATAAACTTGATATGTATATGCTGAGTAGCTTAACCGACATCTGGTGACGTTTTAGGGAGAAAGAGTATGATTATGGGCACAAGAGAAAACAGATTTAATTACTGCAGAACCAATTCTAGTAATGGAACATCCAAGTGAAGGAGTTGCTTTCCTCAGAACAAAAGTTCCTGCAATTTTGTACTGTGTGATTTCAAAAGTTGGACTTCACAGTAGCAAGGCTTTAGAAAAAGAGTAGTGAAAGTAAGATTTTTAAAAATGTGGAGAAACATTCCAAGACAATCTAGGTGAGATGATTTCTAGGATGGTAATTTCCTATAGAAAACACGAATATTTTGTAGTTATATGGTTTCCAGTTAAAACAGGAAAGAACCAGGATCATCTTGCTTTTATTACTGACATGTATCGTGTGCATTTTAGCAACCTAACTGATCACTCATGTTAATACAGTAAAGTAATGCTGAATGTTTAAGATATTTGACTTGAGACTGGAAAAGTCAACTTTAATGAATTTTAGTTCATGGCATGGCAAATGACCAGCTAGTTTTGAAATTACGGTCCTGTTGCATTTCCATAAAATTCAGATCTCACTATGATCAGCAATGTACTAAAATTAAAAAAATAAATTAATGTATATTTTCTGGTTTTTTTTAGGGTGCAAAATTTGGACATGCAATGGGATTAAATCAGGCTGCTCCTCCACGTTCTTCTGCTCGAAGATCATTTGGAAGATCTAAGCGGTTTAGTATTACTCGCTCTCTGGATGACCTCGAGGTAATTAACTTTCACTTAAAATTTAGAAGTGAGTCTTAGAGAACTTATAGTAGATAATGCTGATAATTGCTGAAAGAAAGTTAGTAATGTATTAGTATAATAAAGTTATTTACTATCATATGACATTTTTGTGAGGGGAATACAGATTTCAGGTATCAACCTTTTTCAATATTTCTTTGATAGGTTACATTGTGGCCATTCTTTCTGTGTGGAATTCTGACTTCATTTTCCATATCACAGTTGGTCCTGTGTAAACCCACACAATACACTTTTGCCGATCAAAATGTTCATAATGTCTCAGAAATGAATGTATCATGATATATAGAAAAATCAAATGTTCATCATATTCTGGTTTTTGTTCAGCTGATGAATTTTGACAGCAGTTGACAAAAGGGAATTCCTGATCAACTTGGTGATTTTGGGTCCTTTTAAGTGTAATATTATGCTATTTTACATCTGGTTTAGCATCAGCTGATGTCTGGCTCTCAAAACCATACTGGCTTTGGAGAAAACAAGGAATGAAAAGCCATCGTCCTGTTCTACTGTAGGAATATGGCTTCATTATATCTTCACTCCTAGTGTGCCTCCTCAGGAAAACCTGCCCCACAGTGATGTGAAGGTGAATGCAGAGACTCTTCCCTTAGCCCTTTAGCATGCTTATTTGGAGGAGGGCTGGTGTCTGGGGAGAAACAAAAATCTGTGCAGAGCTCTTGGCACAAGAGCCATGCAACACATACTGCAGCACTTCAGCACGGGAGGGAATGTGGCACACTGAGCCCTCCAAATGGGAAGGAGGTGTTTAAAAAGCATTTGAGACGGGAGGAGGGAAGAAGGAGACACTCTTGAGTTTTCTGCTGTGGGAAATGTAGGAAGAGCAGCATTTTATTCTGAACTGAAGGAGAAGGGAGCTCAGTGCAGTGGATGTTTAGGGAGCAGAATATATGGAGAAGCTTCTGGCATGCTTAGGGAATGCAGGTAGGAACTGTAATTACTTATTTCTCAGATGTTTTTTTATTTTTCTGTTTTTCATAGCGGTCTATTTTCTCTGAAGCTTTTAAGTGTCTTGCTTTTTTTCTAGTTATAGAAAATATGTAATTTCTTTGCACTCATAACTTTAATACAGTAACTACATAACTTAAATACAACAAGAACTTCTGGATAAAGGGGTTTGGGAACCATCAAGCTACATCTTTCTTAATCAGAAAATGGTGGTTCTTCTAATTTGAAAAAGTTTGCTGTTATATATATCCAGTTTTGACAGAATTTCTGATTGCAGTAAGAGTGAATTCTCTCAGAATACCAAAGAATCTAGTGCTAGCAATTCACATGCAACAGGAAAAACATGGTTCTTTCCACAGTCTTACAGATTGAAATTTCATGCAGGTTTTTTGCACATCTCATGTTTTGAATGTTGTAAACATCAAAAATAAAATTTAATTTCTGTTGTTGGAGGTGTTTCACATTGCATAAATACTCATTAAAACAGGCACTTGGGACTTTCCATTAATTTCAGAAAGATATGATAGTTACTGGCCTAAAAAGTCCCTTTTCCCCCTCATTATGTCCTAGTTGGTATTCATTAGTGTCTGTAAACAGAGTAGCACCAAGGAGGGATTGAGTCAATCTGTGTCCCAATGCTCTCATAGTTACTGAGTTACTTTGGAAGGGGAAACTTTCATTCTAGGTCACAATATGAACTGGACAAAGGAATGGTCTGAATTCAAATCTGTGTTTGGATGAATGCCCTTACTACGTGTAGCTATGTGGGTGTGGACTGTTCTCTGTCCAACTGCTTCTTTTCACTTTGAAATCTTTTTTTTTGCTCTTCATGCTGTAAGAGAATGATATCCTAGATATCCCAGCCACCAGGAGAAACAGCAATCCAGAGAAGAATTTAAAAAGTTTTGTAAGTCAAAATAAAATAATGTTGAGGTGTTTTAATTTTGGTTCAAAATTCAACACTGCTGCTTCAGCACTTGTCCCAAGTACTCTTACACTATGTGTAGTAGAACATAATGTTGTTAGTACATGTTTAGTTTATTTCAGGCTGTCTATTTAGGGTTGGTGGAAGAGGAAATAACAATAGCAGGAAATTCTTAGAGACTCCACCTTTGGAATAATGACCATGAGTGTATTGTATAGGCTACTTGCTTGCTTTTGTGTTCTTTTCAGTTGTCTTAGCAGACTGGATAAGGTAATGATCCAAACATGAAACTTGGAAGTTAATATGCTGCTCTGAGCATGTGGGTTTGATTCCTGCTGGCATCCAAATTAATCTTCTAAATTGAGCAGTGTAAGTAGGTTCCATGGAGTTTCTTTTATGGGCATTTGATGAACACTGTTCATTGCTTACAGGTCTAAAAAGGCTGTATTTGGATTTTTTTTGTTGAAGTATGAGCAGTGTGTGAAACACCAGCTGTCAGAGTTGCTGACTGCTGCCATAAGGTGGCGTGATTTCTTTGAAATTTGTTATTTATTTATTTTTAAAAGTATCTGTCAAAGAATACAGCATATTCATACATATTTTAATAAATAAAAACATGATTTCATGAGAAAATGTCACTTTTTCTTTTAACTTGTTAGATTTCTTCTGGTTATGTGCACAGACAGAATTCTTGTAAGATTAGAATTAATGGTATAGTTGCCCTTCCTTAAGTATTTTCCTCTTACCTGCAGAAGCTGTATTATACATAGAAAAAACCAGACAAGTTTGTAGGATTAACCTCTAGGTGCTGTTTTTACTTGATAGAAACTGTATACAAGATTTTTTTTAAAAATGCAGGGATCAAGATAGGATGAGGGTGCAAAATTAATGGTGCAGTTGTGCTATAATTGTGGTAGGGAGAATGTCTCACACAACAGAAAATGAACAATTTTATTTTTGAACTGTGGAAATTGTGCTTGTTCACAGCAGGTCTGATTATGATTAATTACTGTTTAAATTGGAACTGAATTCAGAAAATAAGCATGTCTAGGATGTGCTGTAGTGATGTTATTTTCACAAGAAATGTATTTAGAACATTTTCTTTATTAAATTACAAGAAACCTGGTTTTGTTAAGAACAGACTTATCTTTTATCTAGCAATAAATTTTCCTATGTGAAAAATTTGTTGTTATGGAGTGTCCATTAAAAGCCATGTTAACATTCTGTGATTTGCACCAATTTTACTTTTTAGCATATTTGCTGATTCATATTTTCAAGGTGTAACTTAAGCTAAAAGGACCTTATGATTATTCAATATTTGGCTTAATAAGAGGGCATGATCCTGTCTTTCTTCCCACTTTTCTTCCCTGTAGGCAAATGCCACTACTCTCATCCTCTTGCACAATTCTGTTCTGGAAAAGATGTTTATAAATTTATAAACAAGTTAAAGGTGTCTCTGTGAGACTGCAGACAGTAGAACACTACCTATGTTAAAATTTACCTTAAGCACAGTATTGTAATTCTTCTATTCATCACCAGTTTTGGTAACACTTTCAACTGTAGCCCATTCCACTCATCTTTTAATTTTTCTTGAAGTCTGTAAAAATGGGGGAACTTAGAGTATTTTCTTGAAGTCAAAAAATTTAGGTTCCTCATCACCAAGAAGAACATTCAAAGCTGTTTTTTCCTGAAAATAGTTTTGGTACTTGTACATTTTGTATTTCTCTGTGGTTAAAAATAGGGCAGAGTAGTATAATGAGAGACATAATCTCGTAGGGAAACAAGTGTCAAATTCTGTAAGTATAATTAAATAATCATTTAATGCAGAGATATTTTTAAAATTAAAGATTATTTAATTCTTTGAACTAAGTATCAGGACAAGAAAAGATGGCTGTTGCAGCTTTTCTTCTTGTTCTCATCCTGTTTTGGAAAGCTTAAAGCTATATTGTTTATAATAAACAACATTTGTTGCATCAAATTTCTAGAGTTTAGTAATGTTTTCAAAGTTGGAATGTATCATATATTCTTTTTAAAAATCAGTGTGAGGGCTTTTGTTAGAATGTTCCATCTTAATTACAACTATTAATAATGTAGTATTATTAGGTGTTATTACAGATAATAATGCTTGATTTTTTTTCCTGTTTTGTTAATTCTACTGAATCAACTTATTTTTGCATTTCATCTGCTATTTGAAAGCATACAACACATGTCTTTGGTATGAGGTTTTTATACTAATGGATGACATGTCTCTGCTGGATATTAGCTTTGGCATCTGTGGGTGGCAAAACTCCCCCTAAATGCTCATTTGACTTAATAAGGAGTTTTTAAGTGGGTACCTGTTTTTGTTTGACTGATTTAAATAATCAGACAGAGCTTACACAGGGAGATAATAGCTTATATCAGACCAACTAGTATACTAGGAAAATCAGACAAGAAGATCTAAACATGCCCCAAACTTTTCCCACCCTCTCATGTGATCTAATAAAAAGTATTAACTCTCCCTGCAGAGGTTGCTTTATTGATGTTCTTAGATCATCACCACGGCCACAATGTCACTACTATGGCAAGTACATGTTTCAAATCAAGAGGCCTCTTCATTCTCAGCTTTTAACAGTGAATGCAAAATTTGAAAAGAATGTATAGTTTTGTCTCAGACTTCACCAATTAGTTTATATATCCTTGAAGAAGGAAACATCATGCCAGTAGTATACATTTTATTTTTCTTCACAGATTGTGCTCTAGCATTACCGTTTAGGATTTTGCTGGTATTTTATACTATTCCATATTTTTAAAAAGATTTTCACTATCTGCTCTTAAGTTTACATTTATAGATGTTTTCATGGAAAGTTCTTGTGCTCCTGAAACTGTTTTGTAAAGTATCTGACAAAGGTGGGTTGGTCAACAGATAACACAGTTGTGTGCAACCTCTTTATTGTGAATCTGAGGCACTTATTTCTACATGCAATCCAGAATGTTAAACTGTACTTTTTTTTCCCCCACTGAGAATAATGGGATTTATTTTCTGTTACTTCAGTTGGTGAAATGATCATCCTTCAGTAATGTTACATTGACTGTTTTCTCCTGCCTTTGGGTTATTTTCTTTACTTCAGATTCTGGAGAAATTTGCCATGTAAATTTGCACGTAAGAAGCAGAGTAGTCAGAGAATGTGCTGAGAGCTGGATCTCATCTGTGTGTTTTTTTGAGGTGCATAAGGGCAGTGCTCATCACAGCAGTGCTCACCCCATGCTGTGGTGCTTGAGAAGAAACCAAGTGTTGCTCAGGATGGATTCCTTAGGGAATCAGGTCCCCATATGTGCAAAGGCAGTTGACACAGAATAGAGAAATTTCTTCTTGGGGAGGCAATCAGTAGATTGTCTGACCCTGCCACTCAAGTGCTGTCCCAGCCTTATTGCCTCCAGGCTTGCTCCCAATACAAGCCCATTTCTGCCACAGAACCAGAGACACAGTATGTGCTTTCAGGTACTAGAGATAGACTTGTATTCTGCATAAATTAATTTTCTTTTAGTAGCCAGTACTGCCATTCTTAAGATATGTGATTAAAGGGACACAGGTGAATTCACAGGCTGTAAATACCTCTGCAGTTTGTGGAACTACAAGGATCAGACAGGATAAGCAAGTTCAAGTAGTAACCACCCGAAGCTACAGAGGGGTTGCATTCCTTAGTTCAGCAATGTAAGATACTGGGATTTGGCTTTGGCTCTGTTATTTTGGTTCTGGTTTCCTTGAGTAGTGACAGAACTGTCAATGCTCACACAAATGGAGCTCTTGTTAGGTTGGCAACCTCTCAGAGGTGTCTTTCTCCCTAACCTAGCATTCTTCAAAAATGTGGCTTACTCTCTTTGAACTGAAGCTGTTCCCTCTTCTGAGTCTGAGGCATGTGACAGTAAGGCAGAATAATGCTACTATTTACTGCACTGATTCTGAAATGCAGAACTATTTGCTGCTTAAGGCTGATCCTTGCTGCAGTTTCTTATATTACATTTGTTGATTCAAGGACATCTTTTAAGGCTCCTGCCAAGAAGGTGAGCAGTGAGGTGAAGTTACTCCAGGTAATAAGGATGAGAGCAGTCTCTGAAGATGAGACCAGGCTGCTTTTATAAGTCTGAATGACTGGGCAACAAAATGGCAGATGAAAATGTATGCAGATAAATGTAAAGTAAAACAAATGAGGCAAAATAGCTCTAGCTTCATATAACAAATGATGTATATGTTTCTCAGCAGACTGTTTCTTCTCAGAAGTGAGATCTTTGAGTTATAAGGGAAAGTTGCATGTAAACAACAGCTCAGAACAGTAGAAATGAAGCAAAATCCTGTATTACAGATTATTACAGAAGGAATAGATGATTCCATTGCATACAGCTGTGCTTTGTTTTTCCATACCTGGTCTCTTTATTTTAAAATGTTCTGATATATTAGAAGAAGACAAGATTTAGAAAGGTGTAAGAAAGAGTGGAAAATCATGGGTGGCATAGGAAAAGTAGCTGGGATTCATTGCTCACTCTCTCCTTCGGGACAAGAAGTCAACACCATTAATTAAAGATAGCTGGAGCCAGGAGCAAAATAAACAGGAGAACACGATTGTTCATGTGGGAGGTGAGTTGGTCTGTGGGATGCCTCACCACTGAGTGCTGTAGATGCAAGAAATTTGCATGTCCTGGAGGGAGAGTGGACAAGTATTTGGAAAAGAGAGCCACTGGGGATTATGAAGGAGACAAGCCACACCAGGTTCAGGAAATCTCTTGAACTAAAAATACCTGGAGTCTGGGAGATGGAATCAGGGAAATGTCTGATACGTTGCCCTGTGCTGCTCGTTGGTAGGCTTCCATGTGTGGCCACTACTGGAAACATATCCTGGGTTTGATAAACCCATGTTCTGAACTGATCATGTGCAGAGACATGAGGGTGGACAGTGCCTTTCCCTGGCTGGGGGACTGTGGTGTCCTCTTGGCACAGGAAGCTGTGCTACCTTTCCCTTGCTGTGAGGTTGTTGTGAAGGGCTGCAGTACCTGCAGTGCTGGGTGCCTGCCCTGGGCACTGGGAGCATTCCCTGTGTGTGCTGCAGCGCTGGGGGGGATGGCTCTGGCCACTGCCCTGCCCAGAATTGCTGCTGCTGCTGAGATTGTCCAGGCAGCTCCTGGAATGAGTGGGAATGAGGAACTGCCTGACTGGTTTGGTGTCTCTCTGTCCCTGCCCTCCCTCGCTGCTCTTCCTGTTACCGGGTGTGTCTTTTGACGTGACAAAATAATAACTAAGGAGGGATTTGTGCTTTATGATGAGACTTGGTTCATGTTAGGGAATGAATAAGGCTTTATTGAGTGAACTGGATTGGTATTTCTAGACCATAATCACAGAATACATACAGCACATATTGATAGCGTCTGCAAATTGTTTCTGATTTTCACTCATGCTTAAACTGCTGGGATTTTGGTTAGGAGTTTGTACCACCTAATTTTCATGCAGTTATATGTCCAGTGAAACTACAGAAAGAAAAAGGAGTCAGCTAGAACTTTTACTAGAAGCTTTTTATTTACTTACTAGCATTTCTTATTCACTATTAAATCATTAAAACATTTCATTAGTACTTCTAGAAGTTAAAATATACAGCAAAAAGCCCGTCCACAACTTCCCTCTGGCCAAAGGAACTGCTGAAGGATTATGTTTAAGGATTATTTTTGGGCAGAAAGTGCATACATCTTTTTCTGAAAATGCCCAGATATTGCAGGTCTGTCTGGAGAGTAGGTGTGGTATTGAAAATTATGAGAGTAATGTTTCACTTGGAACATGAACCTCGTAAATGCCAATGCTCTGCTTACTCACAAGAACACGGGGAGTTGTGGTAGGATGAGATAGGTTGCACAATCTGCATACATGTGATTGTAATCACACCGAGACACGTACCTACATGCCAGAAACTGCAAGAAGTTTGCTGTGAGTCTTACGTGTTTTAACAGTATTTTTTTTTAAGTATTTTTAGGTTATATTTTAATTATTTTTAGTAGAGATTTGTGACTCGGTTCATTCAGGTAATATGCTCATCAAAGGGGAATGCATTAAAAGAGAGAATACTTTGGATGAGAAAGCAATGTTGACTCAATGCTTAAACAAGTTTGGACAAACCTTTACGACAGAGTCCTGTAGGTCCTCAGTGAATGTATTTTACATTAGCAGATTCCTCAGCAGGGCTGTTGTCTTTACAGAAGCTTTATTGTTGCGCAGGACCTGCCTCAACACCATTTTGAAAGCTGCCTGTTCCTTTTGATGAGAAGATACAGAACCAGTACTGAGGGCGGGGAATGTGCTGGGGAGGGAGGAGAATGGGAGAGGTGTTGATAGGGCAACAGACACAGAAGCCTCATTTTTTTACTGGACTCTGGAAGAAGTAAATATGTGTTCAGAAAGAGCGTAATAATAAAGTTGAAGGGACTGTTTCTTAACAATGAGATATTAAACCATTTATACATGGAGAAAACTTTTACTGATAGTCAAGTGTCTGTAAGTATAAAGTTTTGTTTGTCTAAAGCGAGCAGAAAACAGGAATATGGTTTAATGAGTAGTCTTCCGAGCTAAGAAATCTTGCAGTGAAATATGATAAATTATGCTTCTCAGGATTCAATGAGGTTTTAAAGAGACAAAGTTCGTAAGTATAAGTATTTAAGTTGACTTTCTATATAAGCTGTTATAAAATTAAGAGTGCACCATTTTTATAGCCATGTTTAAAATTCTTTTGCAGCATTGTATTGTTTTTAAAGTGAGTGTAGTAGATAAACTGATATTTCTCTAAGTTTTTTTTTATAAACCTTTCACTTAATTTTTTTTATACTTGCACGTGTTTCCGTAAAGCAAAAATGTCTTTACAGATATGTTACCTTGTAATTGTTACAGTGCTTTTTTAAAAGTTGTGCAGCTAAAGGGATTTTTCTTCTTCCATCTGGAATTTTATCCAATAAAACAGAATCCAGATGGTGTGAGTTATTAGAATAACTGAAAATAAATTAAAGGTATTTATAGAATATACAGTTTCTGAGGTGTAGAGACTTAGATCAGTTTTGGCTTTTGTTGCTCAGAAAACACGTACTTTGCAAGTAAGCATACTAGCTGTGTTATCAAATTTTGACATTATAGTCTTATTCTTTCTGTCTATCTATCTCAGTATAAAATTGTCTTAAATGCTAAAAGTATGGCAGCAAAATTTTCATATTTTAAAATCAGGAGAGAAATAAATAATTGCAAAGCATGGTAAAATGTACGCATTATTTACTTAAAACATAGTAATTTTTATTCTCACTTTTACATTGATTGCCTCAAAATCTATTAATTTTTAGAGTCTACATCAGTAGCAGGAAATTCAGAAGTGACTAAATGTGTTTCAGTGATCTGTCACTTAATCATATCCTCTTTAATATGCAGTTTAAATTTAGTTTACTCTTGGACTGCAAGTTACCTTCCATTTGGATGTGCAAATTACGCTGTTTCTGCATGTTTTTATTATTGGAGAGAATTCAGTTGTCTTAAAATGTTGATCAACAGAAGGGGAAAATAAAACCAGGAATTGTACACCAACATTTTTGCAAAAGTATATTTTTTCAATTTTTATTTTGCAGTCCTGGAGAATTATTTTTCAAACTTTAAAATATGGCTCATAGAACTAG